>JAZKJV010001901.1:0-140413 GCA_037367405.1 Ottelia alismoides | reverse complement strand
TGGTTATACATCCACTCTCTATTTGTCATATTGATCAACCTGAATTAAACAATTAATAATGTCAAATCTAGGAAAATATGTGAGGAATACCTAAACATATACTATTATTGAGATAAAAGATGAGAAGAGAAGTGTCTTAATTATGTTATCACTTGAACCCGTCCATAAGGATTCAAACATACTAAAAGATGATCGTTGTCACAAGCTTGTTTATTTCTAACGAAAATTCGGCAGCATAACCCTACACCTCTCCCGTATACCTCATAAATCAATCGCAATCAACTTTCAAAATAACCATATTAGTGATTATTTTTGATAGTAAACTATGATTGATTTAGTATACCGAAGATGAAGGGGGTTATGAACCAAATTTTCCATAAGAAATAAAGAGCTTGTGACAACGATCACATTTTAGTAAGTTTGAATCCTTACGGACTCCCTTAGTCCGGGATCTCCGAACTAAGAAAAGCTAACATAAATGTAATACTTTAAGATCACTTTACGTCATACATTTGTACGTGCTACAAATGGGACTATAAAATAATCTTAAAATATTTATTCATTTATATTAGCAGGGTAATTATGTAAATTTGGTTGGTTAACGATGGGGATATGGATAAGTGTCATCCTAATTTAGTGCCTAATACAGTGCTTAGGTCACTAATATTTGATGGGTACCTGCAAAAAAAACGAATTTTAAAACCCACAAACATCAAAATCCACGACCATTGGTCTGGGATAAAACATCCCAAAATGAGTCCAATAGTGCTGTGAAAAAATAAAAAAATATAACACGGTTAGAGGTGATCAAATCCTCCAATGTGTTTCACACGCCTCCCGTTGTGCAGGGCCACACACCACCCGGTGTGGAGGGACGCACTGTGTGTGAATGATTTTGTGCGATTTTATAATAATTAATTGTTAGTGGTTTAGACTTATCCTCAATCTAACTATAAGTTAATTTGATATACTTAATCACATTAACTAGGAATTTAATGTGATAATAAATTATACAGAAGCAAAATTTTCTGTTTACAGTTATTATCACACAACAATGATTTTAACTTAAATAAATGTCTAAATTTACATCCATTAATAGTTCTTATTCTCAAAGGATTTGTATCTCTCATCACCTCTTTCAGTGAACCTAGTGTTATGAAAATAGTGTTATGGCACTTCTATATATCAACATTCATAATGTTATTAAACTAGTCTTATGACACTTTTCAATAAACATAATGTTATGAACCTAGTGTTATGAAACTAATGTATCTCTCGTCACTATTTAAGCACTTTACTTGTTGTGTCATTTAATCAAACACTTGACATGCTTATAATATTTCATCTATATTAGACAAAAATTTATTCAAATCTAAATACGAACTACGTATTAAACAACTATATGAAGCATAAGCAACAAGATTAATAACTGGTGATATTAAATTTAAGAACAAAAAAATCAAAATATCAAAACCCTAACATCTAAACTAAGTATAAAAACTAACGAAAATACGCAAAAAAAAGACAAAGGATGATAAAATATACCTAAATATGGGTGTTTGTGCGATTAAATGGTCAAAAGGGAAGCCCTCCACGCGACACCGGTGGAGCTCTTGTCGCCTGAAGGGGAAGAAACAAGGACGAACTCACACAAGAATGAGGGCTAGGGACGCCCGACGTTCTGTTTACGGGCGCGGGCGAAAACACTTATGTGCTCGCCCCATGCTCTTTAGGTGCTCGCCCAAAAATGGCATGCGCCCGTTCCGCCGTGCCTTAAATTTCAACTTGACGAGCACGTCTGGGCGAGCACTTGTGCTATTAAAGTGCTCGCTCATTTACGAAAACATGCATGCTCCTACAGATTCAATAGGGTGATCATACTAGCGAGCACATGTGCAGCCTAAGTGCACGCTAGGCTTTGAGCAAGCATGTGAGCTCGCCCAGTGCACGCCAACGTGTGCACGCCAATCACGCTTTTTTGTAGTGTAATCATATTGTCATTATATAAGAAAATTCCATACATGTACTATGTATGTGATGAATTAAGAATAATATAACTTACATCAATTAAAAGGGATCGTGCATAATTACTATACACCAAGAGCTAATAACCAACCGATCATTATGGTGATTTCATTATCAACAATAATGGCCACATTACAACATTACCTATAAAATGCATTTTATTTCTTTCCAATAATAATTGTGAATTGATGGTGGCATGCATTAATATAAATTTGGCAACATTATGAATACATATGCAGGCATAGCAATTATTTGACATTTTAAATAAAATATCAAGAGAAGGTTAAATGGGTTACGAACATAGTGACTATAGATGACATAAAGATAAGGGTACTCAACAATAACTTTGTCATTACTTTAGTGTGCATGTACCTTAATAAGGGCCTCCATAAAATCAGATCTATTTATCCCTACATATGATACGTATAATATTGTGCCATGCAGTCTACAGAAATTGCATGTGTAACAATCATAAACTTTATGTGCAAAAATATGATGATTATATATTAAATTATTAATACCCAGCCATACCATGTATTTTACCTATTAATTTAACATCAAGTACACATAATCTTTCGTTGAAGTAGAGGACCTAGAGATGCATTATGAACCACTCATATTATAAGCATCTATATCCCCTTACACATTGATTGCGTCATTGGGGCTTACATATTATAAGCATCCATATAACTTATCAACAATTATCCCATCAGTTCAACTAAATCCATACATTATAAAGATAAATTAGTAGGAAAGAAACCATATAAATAAAAAGTGAGATTATCATGTATATGTTTATGTCATAGATATCTTTTCATTTCTCCAAAGATATATACATCAAATGATTGAGAAAAATACTCGTATAACATTTCCCAAGATTATGTTAATTTCTCGTGTTTTCTATCAACAAATCCGAGGAAGAAAATGTATCGATGCAACTTATATAATAAAAATAATAGTAACAATTGACATGATTACAGAGAAAACGATCACTTGAAATTGGCGTGCCTCATTCCTACATGTTCGACACATACCTCGACGACGTCAAAAGGTCTACCTTCGAAGACACCTCGATTCCGCCTAATCAACATTCGATGCTGACATAGAGGGTTGTCATTGCCAGATCTCCCCCTCTCTCTATATCTCTTTTGATCTATTTGTCCCTCCCTCTCGTCCTCTCTCTCTCCCTCTCTCTCTCTCCCTATATATATATATATATATATATATATATATATATATATATATATCTCACTCTCTCACACATGTAATTAGATCAACCATTCTACATTAGGAATCACATCTCGTCATCCTCAAAAAACACACACGCGTATCCTCTCTTTCTCTCTATTCTCTCACTCATTAATTCTCTCTCTATCTTAAGGATGGAGAGAGAATCATCCATACCAAGATAATCCAGCGGATACGAATACATATATATTAAATATATCTATTGAAAAAAATATATTAGATATGATTAGTTTACGGATATGGATACAAATATGGATATGTGTTTTTTTCAGATATGGATATGGACGGGGATATATGATTTTTTTCTAATATGGATATGGAAACATATGCAATGTTCATTTTTTTCTTCTAAGATATGGATACTGATTATATTTTAACAGATATATATATATATACGGATATGGGAGATGGATTTTAATTTTTCTACGGATACATATATGGACATGGATGGTGTTTTTTTTACGAAAGCAGATATGGACATGGAAATAGGTTTTATTTTTTTTTAGTTATAAATATTGATACAAATACCATATTTAGTTTTTTAGGATATGGACACGAGTTATATTTTAGTGAATACGTATGCAGACATGGATATGTGTTTTTTATTTTATTTTCCAAATACAGATACCCATAACATTTTTAATTTCTTTAGAATATGGATATAGATATGGTAATAAAACATTGTAGCGGATACGGATATGGATATATCAAATATATCAATTGTATGAAAAAAAAATCAAACTACTTTCCATTTAAATTTGACTATTGATTTTTTATATGAAATATATCGATTATATGAAAAATTAAGTCCGAGAATAACAATTATTTTTTCTACTTAACGAAAAAGAATGTTATTTTTTTTCTATTTTTTCCTTTTCCAAATATAAGAAAGAAACATGTCTCATAATAAAATTTCCAATTCCTAATATGATCCAAACAATGGAATGGAAAGACTTTTTTCTTTCCATTCCGTTGTTAATTCCATTCTTATCTTGATTCCATTCCATTGCAATTCCTTTCCAATCAAACAAACGGGCCTAAGAACCTCACTTGAATGGAAAAGTTTATTGAAGTGGTCCTCCATAACTGCCCTCACCATCCTTTATTTTATAAATCAATTATATCATTTTTAATTCGATCAATAATTATTTTATCTATTAATAATTGACGGGTCGTTACATATGAACACCCCCTCCAGGGTTTTCCGCAGACAATCTAAGACGAGAGGAGTTTCAAACATTAGTTGTTGAGGATCCAATGAGAAAGCCCTCTTTCTTCACGCCTTCTTGATGCCCACGACTGCTCACCGCAAACACATAGGTGCGAGTTGCAGAGTCCGCCGATCAATGCCAACAGCTTTTTGTCACCCAGAATCGGTCTTGGACGAGCCAATCTCCGGTTGACCATCTTCTCCACAATTGAACCACCGCGGCGGAGCCACGCACACCGTAGCCCGATGACCGTAGATCCCGCATCTGAAACAACGAGGGCCTCGTTTCCGATGAGAAACCATCGCCCAACCTCCTCTTCCCTCTCATTCTTCCTTGTGGTGCCCCTCGCACGTCTCTCCCCCTCCTTGTTGGAGGCCCTCAGACCTCCCACCTAAGGCGCTCACGGCGAAAAAGAAAGCTCTCCATCTTTCCGTTCCCAATAGAATTTGCAAGTGAGAAACATCTTAAAAAAATTGAGCAGAGGTCCAAATGATTGATCATTCTTGAACAATTGATCGCACGATTTAAACATCGGTCCGGATTGGAAGGTCGGACCGGTCCAACATTATTTTGGTCGACTTCCTGTCAGTCCAGTCAGTTTTAGTTATTTAATTTAAAAAATAAACCGTTCTCTGCAAATCCATGACATCGGGTTAGCAAATGGACGACGAGGGCCCCTGTCAGATTCATCTCGCCAATCCCAATCACTTAGGGCCCGTTCGGTAGGAGAATAAGCAGGAATAAGGATGAGGAATAAGGATCTATTCTCCGTTCGGTTGGAGGATAAGAATAAGGAGAATAAGGTGAAATAAAGATAGGTAAGGTGGGATAAAGATAGGAATAAGAGTGAAATAAGATGAAATAATGGGGAATAGTCGTACCATGGGGAAGCGTGTTGGGGGCTTATTCCCCTTATTCCATTCCGCCTTATGCTCCTACCGAACACGACTTTAGTCGCAATCCTTATACCATTTACTATATTTAACATACAAGATTTCGACGTGATTTCCTTCAAAATTTTGATAGTATGGATACTAAATAGTTCTTGCTTGGAAAAATCACGAATATGAGAACTTAGGGCTCGTTTGGTTGTCAAGTTACATCGGATAACCTAGCATACCCTACATAACTAATGTGATATCACATGACATTTCTCATCCCAACATTCTCTAACTCTCATAACCAAATAATCCCTTAAAGCATGTTTGGTTGCATGGTACCCTGGGGTATCTTGTCATACTCCCAGCTTTATCTCTATATTTCTGGGTTGGGACTACTTGTATGAACTCTATAATTTCTTCGATATAATATTTTCTAACCATGTTTAAACTAAAAAATTAACATAAAAAAATATATTGTAATCATTAAAAAAGTTAATATAGCACATAATCAATGTGACATCACATCGCATTTATCATTACAATCATCCTAACCATCCAAACAATTAGTATTCACATGAGGTTATCCTAACCCAATCCAAACCAGTTACAACTTACCAAACATGCCCTTAATGTAAGCATGGATGGTTATTGAGCAAAACAATTCTTGGTAACAATATTCATAATTGGTAATTTGGTAATGATGTTCACGAAAATGATATAATTATTCTCTTTCATGATTGTGTCTCTGCATATCTCAATCACTTTGTATGAGTAGTTTGCTTCTATTATTTGTCGGCACGTTCTTTCTTTGTACGAAATGAATAATGGAAATAAAGTATGTATTTTCTCTCATTGAAAACGTGCCTCGCATATTTCTACGTACATGTATTATTATACATCTACAGATGTATGGTAAGAAAGAGATAAGATTTGTACGTAAATGGTTCCTTCGAGGGAGAAAATTTTCAATGTAAATATACACATTTTTACATGCATGGTCACTTCTCTTTGTTAAGAAGCTCACATATCCCTGATATTAATTGAATTTTCCCATTTGGTTACTGTAATCATCGATTCTTGTTATTCAACAATAGATGTATCGAATTAAAATTAACTAATATTATCGAACATTTTTTTATTAAATTCCAACATCATGAGATATTGTGCATGTAAACATTGTAGATGGAAGAAGTCATGAGATATACAAACACCAATCAAACCAGTTGTTGAAGACCTTGATAGACAATAATACAAAAAAGTCCATATATTGTTATAAATTATTTCCATGTGGTGGTATCCATAAGATGAAAGAACATTTAGCTTTGAAGAAATGTTCGATTCTATCTTCTCTCATTTCTTTTAGTCAAGAAAAATGTGAAGATGATCATGTGGGATAGGATCTTTTCAAAAGTCAAACTTAACTGGAGATTCTTCCTTCAAGACAACTTGGTTCGCATTTTTTCCCACCAAGCACCACACATGGGAATCAACTGGGAGTTAAATCAATGCTTCTAAGGAAAGAAGAAATTGAAAAAGTTGGCATGCTAGTCGTCAGTTGGTTGTACGATGCAGAAAATCCATTTAATGATATTTTTCTTCCAAGTTTGCAGATGATGATTGGTGGAATTGCATCCATTGGATCCTGGCTATAAGGCACAAACACCACAAGCAGTACGTGAACCACTGATGACGAATTTAATTACCGAGTTAAAAGCATGTGTGGAAACACATGAGGATTTGGAAGATGAATGAGTGTATTATGATGGCAGATGGTTGGACACATAGAAGGTATCGTACAATGATAAATTTATATATTTATTTACTGCTGGAACTGTATTTATGAAATTCGTTGATGCCTCTCAACATTCAATGGCAGTTGAATTATTATTTCAAATTTATAAAGATTTTGTGGATTAGGTTGATTTAAGAATGTGGTATATTTTGTCACTGATAATGTTGTAAATTATCAAGTTACGAGAAAACGATGACAAGATATTATGGTAATATTTTTTGAAGTCCTTGCATTGAACATTGTTTGGATTTGATCTTGAAAATACTTGATCTAACTTTAGGAGTGAAAAAGGTCATTAAAGTTGCCCAAGGGTAGGGCTGCTAATTGAACTGAATTATTCGTATTCGATTCGGATTCGTTCGATAAAAATTCGGAAAAAATTCGATTCGAAATCAAATGAACTGAATTTGAATATAACTTGTGGATTCGATCCCCAAATGAATCGAATCTGAATTTACTTGGATTCGTTCGATAACAATTCGATTCGATTCGATATATATACACATATATGATATAGTATGAAGTATTACATATATGATGCAGCCTTAGGAACCTTACAAATATCTACTTATTTGTTTTTGTCACCTATTTGTATCTATAATTTATTCTATTGATAAAAGGAGATTAGAGAGATATTTTCCATAAGTAAAAGATCCATTAATAAATATGGGCATTGTCGTAAATTTTCCAGGAGTTAAAGAAATCGTGGAAAACCCTACCCGTAACCCTCATCCCACTCTTCCCAGTTCCCACCCAACCCGCGCCTCCCTCCCTCCCCAACCCGCGCCTCCCTCATCCCCGTCGCCGCCCTCCCCACCCCCACCGGGCCACCCACCTCGCGCGGCTCGCGACCTCACCGGCTCTCCACCGCGCACTCATCTCCCTCGCCGCCCTCCCCAACCCGCGCCTCCCTCATCCCCCTCGCCGCCCTCCCCACCCCACCCCACCGCACGCCCTGCGCGCCCTCCACGCACGCCTCCAGGCCTCGACGCGCGCTCCAGGCCCTCCACCACGCGCGCCTCCACCGCAGTCCGCAGCTCACCGCCCCTCCATTGCAACCTCCCGGCCCTTCACCACGCGCGTGCCCTCCACCGCAGTCCGCAGCTCACCGGCCCTCACCGCACGCCCTGCGCGCCCTCCACGCACGCCTCCAGGCCTCGACGCGCGCTCCAGGCCCTCCACCACGCGCGCGCCCTCCACCGCAGTCCGCAGCTCACCGGCCCAAACGCAGCCACGCCTCATCGTCTTCCCCTCCCTGCAGTGACCCGGACTAACCTTCTGTTCAGCCGTCTTTCCCAAATCTCGTGTACGGCTGTGCCCTAAGTATGCAATTTTTTTGTTATTACCTAGCCAAACTTCCTGTATGCATTTTTTTGCTTTGTATACAATTTGTTAAAAGTAAAGTGCACTTTGTCATCTTTTTATGGACTTATGGAATTTATTGATGCTTTTATGTCTTAGATATCATGGAGAAAAGCCAGAATGAGATGGAAGACATGGAGGATTTTTCAGAGAAACGTGAAACACAATCTTCAGGTTATTATTTTGGACAGGTATATCTATTAATCTATATCCTTTATTTTGAGATTGATATTGAATTTAAAATATAGTTTTGAGTGTGTGTTTCTATTTTATTTTTAGAAGTCTAATTCCAGCATTCCATCTTCTCAAGATAGTGTCCATGAGAGGGTTATTGAGCATGACGATGGTATTCATGAAAAAATGGAAGAAGAGGATGAAAGAATAGAAAAATTGAGTCCTGAAATAACTATTAAGAGTGACAGAAAGAAAAGATCAATGGTTTACCAGTCATTTACCAAAGAGAATGAGAAAATTGGTGGAGTATTAGTTGAAAGGTGGAAATGCATTGATTGCAAGAAAACATTCAAGGTTATGCAAAGTGGAACCACTTCTCATTTAAAAAATCATAGAGAACGATATTGTATCATGCGAGATTCAGGAGATAAGAAACAAAGAACATTATCTTTTGGCCCTTCGTCGTCTGACTCTGAGCACTTGAATGAAATGGCATTATCATCTTTGAAATTTGATCAAATGAGAGGAAGAGAACTAATTGCTAAATGGATCGTCGTCCATGAGCATGCTTTCAGTGTTGTAGAAGAGTTTTGGTTTAATGCAATCCTAAAATATTTCAATTCCAATTTTAGACAAGTTTCCAGAGCTACAATAACAAATGATTGCCTGAAGCTTTTCTCTGTAGAAAAGGAAAAACTTAAGAAGAGTTTTCTACATGTGGACATGATTGGTCTCACAACTGACACTTGGACATCAAATCAAACAATAGGGTACATGTGTTTGACTGCCCATTATGTAGATGCCAAGTGGAAGCTGCAAAAACGTATTCTAAATTTTTGTGAGTTGGAACCACCGCATACTGGTATTGTTATTGCTGATGCTATTCTAAATTGCTTAGTTGAATGGGGGATTGACAATAAGATTTCTAGTATTACGTTAGATAATGCTAGTACTAATGATGTCGTGGTAAGGACATTGAAGGACACATTTGCTGGAAGGGGATGTTTGTTATTTAAGGGAAAACTCTTTCACGTGAGATGTTGTGCACACATACTTAATCTTATGGTTCAAGATGGCCTTCGTGCATTAGAGAATGCTATCTCTAACATAAGAGAAAGTGTGAAGTATATCAAAAAAAGTAGCTCCCGTTTAAAGAAATTTGGTGAAATTGCAAAGCAATTGAATCTTTCTACTTCAAGAGGGCTTTCTATGGATGTGCCTACTCGTTGGAACTCCACTTTTTACATGCTTGATTCTGCACTTTGTTATAAAATTGTATTTCAAAATTATGCTATAAGAGATGAGAGTTACAAATGGCTACCATCAAAAGAAGAATGGGAGAAAGCTGAAAAAATCCGCCCTCTTTTAAAGCAAGTTTGTGAAGCTACACAAGTTTTTTCTGCTACAAAGTCTCCAACGGTAAATTTGTTCCTTCCAAAAATTTGGAAAATAGCTGAAATTTTGAAAGACAATACAGTTTCAAGTGATGAGTTCATTAAAGAAATGGCCGTTGCAATGAAATTGAAGTTTGATAAATATTGGAAGGATTGCAGCCTCTTGATGTCTATAGCTTGCCTCCTTGATCCGAGATATAAATTGAAGTCTATAGAATTTATTTTTGATAAGGTTTACACTTATATTGAATCCCAAGAGCAGTTGATAAAATTGAAGAAAGAACTGTCAGGAATATATTCTTTTTACTCACAAAGAATGAGCAAGCAGAATGATGCAAGCACAAAATTTAGTGGAAATAACGAATCTTTGAATACATTTCCTCTAGAATTGGCATGTGAAGCTGAATTGGATGATTATTTGGATAATGTTGAAAATGAACCTCCTGAGAAATCAGACATGGAGAGATACTTGGAAGAGCCAACCCTGAGATCTAGAAAAGGAGATCCTTCTTTTGATGTCTTAGATTGGTGGAAAACCAATGCTTTGACATTTCCCGTGCTATCTATTATGGCTCGTGATATATTGTCAATTCCCGTTAGTTCTGTTGCCTCGGAGTCAGCTTTTAGCACTGGAGGGAGAGTCCTCACAGATTATAGAAGTTCATTATCCCCTAAAACGGTTGAGGCCCTTGTATGTACTTCTGATTGGATTCGAGCGACTCAAGACATTAGTCTTTCTTCGAACGTAAGAACACCTTACTTGAATTCATTTCAAGAATATCAAAGTTACGATGAATGCTAATTTTGAATAAAATGCAGTCTGTTGTTTGCCAAGATGAGAGCTTGAGGGTGGTGATTCCAGAATAGATATGATATTCTCATGGGAAAGGTTAGTTACTTGCTCAAATGTACATGCAAAACCAATTCTACTAATGTAGTTTTGATTCTAATAATTTTTATTTATGTGAAGGATGAGGAAGTGTAGATGCACTATTTATGGACGCGAACAACATCACGGGCATGATTCAAGAAATCTACATGTCTACATTTGTTCAACATTGTTTTTTGAAGAAAACTCTCCTACATTTATTTTAATTGCAATGCGTTTATTTCTTGTTTGTTCAACAACTATAATTTCATATTTGTAACCTCATATTTTGTGTACTCTGGAATATTTTCAAGTGAGGTGTAGAACTTTTAACTCTTTCTCATCGGCTTATTTTAATTTTCCTTCTATAGTATGGATAAAGGAATTTTATTATGTAAACTATTTGTAGGTTGCATTTTTACTTCAAATATCATGATTAATTTGTAGGATTTTCTATGCGAGCTTGTTTTCGTCGTTCATCATCATGCAAAGGTAGTCATAATGCGTTCAATAATTCATCAATAATGTATATCGTATTAAATAAGTCTAATCTAATTATTTTTTCTTTATATTGTATTCATTATAGGTACAAAAAGGGAAAACGTGGCTTCAAAAAAAAGGGAAAACGAGATTGCAAGAGACTTGCACGAACGGCAAAAGTGAGGTATTTTTATGCAATTTTTATTATGTATTGAATTTTATCTTTTATGTTAAATTTTTTCTTATCTCAGTAATTTTCACAAATTAGTATCACAACTTCTATTCATTTCTTTAAACTTAGAATTTTATTAATATAGTTTTTTATTAGTAAAATGATAAAAAAATAATGATTCGATATAAAATGAATCGAATTTGAATATTCGAAACTCCAAACGAATTGAATTTGAATTTAGATTAGAAATTAGTTTAAAATTCGATTCGAATTCGGATTCGAAAATTTCATAATGAATTGAATCTGAATCTAGGTGGATTCGAATGTATTCGATTCGATTAGCACCCCTACCCAAGGGATTGTAAAATTAGTTTTTCTAATGCGGAAAAATTGCAACTCCGAGATTTTTTGTCTTGCAACTACCAGATTTGCAATTAACTTTTCAACTGCGCAAAGCCTTCTTGATAGAAAAAAGATGGTCTAGTTTCAATAGTTGCATCAAAGGGATGCGTTAATCACAAACTCTCTAAAAAATTAATAGGCAAAGAACTTTATAAGATGGTAATTAACACATCATTCTGGAATGCATGTGCAATAGTTGTTGGTAGATTTGAACTAGGTGTGAAGGTATTGCACATTGTAAACAGTGATGAGAAGACATCCATGGTTTCATTTATGAGGCTATAAGCGAGAGGCTATTGAAGCAATTTTTAGTGGAAATTTATCTAAATACAAGTCTTACATTGATATTTTTGATAAGTGGAATAAATAACTTGGTAATCTACTTCATACAGTGGGTTTAGTTTTAAATCTAGTATTCTTTTATAAGGATGATAATTCATCCTTAGATCGTCACATCGTGGAAGGCTTTCATGATACAATGGAAACCATATTCTACAATGATGAAGAGAAAACAAATGGCGTCAATGCGGAGTTCTTTTTATAAAGAGATGCGATGGGTGACTTTTGGGTGTAAATCTACTGTCCAAAATCATGCAAAAAATGACTCCAAGTATTCAACTATGATATTTTGTACAACTTTGCTAATAAATACACAACTTAATATTTTTTATTTTATGTTTGAACTGAATGGTGGAGCAACTCCTACACTACAAGGGTTGGCTATTAAAGTTCTTTGCCAAACATGTTCAGCATCTGCCCGTGAGTGTAATTGGAGTCTTTTTGAATTCATACCATGAAGAGAAATAATTGACCCACAAAATATTGAATGGGTTCGCTTTCATCAATGTCAATCGATGCTCAAGTTTGAATTAGTCATGTTTGAACATTTGAATATAAAATAGTAACAAGTTCATACGTACATACATACATAATTATGTATTATACAAGTAACAATCATTCTTTCGTACGAGGGAAATTAAGGCAATACAATATCAGACCCAATATCCTTAGATGACATGATATTGGGTGGAATAACCTAGTATTGATACTATCTCTATGGATGACTTCGGATGCTTAGATGGATGATCCTATATCAACATTTCTTGCAACCCGATGAGGTAAAATCATAGAAAATGTAATCGACATAATTATTTTCATTACATATTTTATACAAATTTAAAATAAGTATTCATATTTTTCATGTAGGTATTTGCGACTTCAGGAGACATGAGAAGATGTGAAAGTTTACGAGAACAATAATTTGGAATGAATTATGGAACCACTACTTTTAAATTTTAGATGACAACTTTACGAATCATGTTTACTTGTCTTGTGAAGCTTTATAATTTGTTTGAATGAATGATCTTCATTTTTTATGTAATGACATAATTCTTGTTTTATGATGCAACTCTTCATATGAAAAACACAGTTGAGTATATGTATATTTTACAATTAAAACATTAAGCTTAGTTTTTCTCGTTTTATAGAACCGATCCAACTGATCCGACCTTTATGGAATGAACAAACTGGTTTTAATACGGGAAAGATAAACCAACTTGTTTCTCGCAAATGATCCTAGTAGATTTTCACAATTCCTTATTACTATCAGAATAGATATGGATGGGGCATGAGTTATCCAAACATATAAACATTTTTTTGCCTTACTCTCTAAACTACTTACCATTTAATCCAAAATCAACAATCCAACGTCTCTTTCTTAGCTCATGAAATGAATAATGAAAATAAAGTGTGTGTTTTCTCTCATTGAAAATGTGCCTCACATATTTCTACGTACATGTATTATTATACATCCACAGATCGATGTTTTGTAAGACAGAGATAAGATGTGTACTTAAATGGTTCCTTCGAGGGATAAATTTTTCAATGTAATTATACACATTTTTACATGCATTGCCCCTTCTCTTTTTAATATTTGTACAAGAAGAATTACATATCACTGATATTAATTGATTTTTCCTATTTTGGTACTATTAGTAATCATCGATCCTTGTTATTCAATAATAGATGTATCGAATTAAAATTAACCAACATTATCAAACATTTTTTTGTAAATTCCAACATCTAGAGATATTGTGCATGTAAACATGTTACGGAAAGATCGCAAAATGTAATGGATTCTATTTTCGAAGTTACTTTTTTACATATTAGTAATCCGTCTATTGTAGATGGAAGAAGTCACGAGATATACGAAAACCAATCGAACCAGATGTTGCAGACCTTGATAGACAATAGTACAAAAAGTCCATATATTGTTATAAATTATTTCCATGTGGTGGTATCCATAAGATGAAAGAACATTTAGCTAAGAAGAGATGTTTGATTCTATCTTCTCTCATTTCTTTCAGTTAAGAAAACTGTGAAGATGATCCTGTGGGATAAGATCTTTTCAAAAGTCAAACTTAACGGGAGATTCTTCCTTCAAGACAACTCGGTTCGCATTTTTTTCCCACCAAGCACCACGCTTGGGAGTCAACTTGGAGTTAAATCAATGCTTCTAGGGAAAGAAGAAATTGAAAATGTTGACATGCTAGTCGTCGGTTGGTTGTACGATGCAGAAAATCCATTTAATGTTATTTCTCTTCCAAGTTTGCAAATGATGATTGATGGAGTTGTATCCATTGGAGCTGGCTATAAAGCACCAACACCACAAGCAATTCGTGAACCACTAATGAAGAATTTAATTACCGAGTTAAAAGCTTGCGTGGAAACATATATGAGGATTTGGAAGATGAATGAGTGTACTATAATGGGAGATGGTTGGACAGATAGAAGGCATCGTAATTACTGCTGGAACTGTATTTCTGAAATTCATTGATGCCTCTCGAGATTCAAAGGTGGTTGAATTATTATTTCAAGTTTTAAAAATATTGTGGATTAGGTTGATTTAAGAATGTGGCCCATTTTGTCGCTGATAATGTTGTAAATTATCAAGCTGTGGAAAAAGGTTGATAAGACACTATGGTAATATTTTTTGGAGTCCTCGCATTGCACATTATTTGGATTTGATCTTCGAAATACTTGATCTTCCATGAGTGAAAGAGGTCACTAAAGCTTCCCATATGATTATAAAATTTATTTACAACCAACTTTATTTTTCAATTAATGCAAAAAAATTGCAACTCCGAGATTATTTTATCCTCCAACAACCATATTTGCAGCTAATTTAACCATGCAAGGCCTTCTTGATAAAAGAGATGGTCTAGTTTCGATAGTTGCATCAAAGGGATGTGTTAGTCATAAACTCTCTAAAAAATCAACAGACAAAGAACTTTATGAGATGATACTTAACACATAATTCTGGAATGCATATGCAATAGTTGTTGGTATATCTGAACCAGTTGCCAAGGTATTGCACATTGTAGATAATGATGAGAAAACATCCATGGTTTTGTCTGCAAGGTTGTGAGAAGAACACAAGAGGCTATTGAAGCAAATTTTAGTGGAAATTTATCCGAATACAAGTCTTACATTGATGTTTTTGATAACAAGTGGGATAGATAACTTGGTCATTCACTTCATATAGTGAGTTTACTTTTAAATCTATAAATCTTTTATAAGGATGATAATTCATTCTTAGATCGTCACATGACACATCGTGGAAGGCTTTCTTGATACCATGGAAACCTTATTCTACAATGACAAAGAAAAAATAAATGGCGTCAATGCAGAGTTCCTTATTATAAAGAGATGCGATGGGTGACTTTTTCGGTGCGAATCTACTACCCGAAATCGTGCAAAAAATAGCTCCAAGTATTCAACGATGATATTTCTCGCTAATAAATACACAACTTAATGTTTTTTATGTTTGAGCTGAATGATGGAGCAACTCCTGCACTACAAGCGTTAGCTATTAGAGTTCTTAGCCAAACATGTTCAGCATCTGACCTGAGTGTAATTAGAATTTTTTTGAATGAATTCGTACCATGAAGAGAAATAATTGAGCCACAAAAGATTGAATGGATTGGCTTTCATCAATGTATATCGACGTCTTAGGTTTGAATTAATCTTATTTGAAATTTTGAATGTAAAATAGTAACTAGTTCCCACATACATACATAAATACATAAATGTGTGTATAATTATGCATTATACTCGTAATAATGATTCTTTCTTACGAGGGAAATTAAAGAAATATAATATCAGACCCAATATCCTTAGATGACATGATATTGGGTGGAAGATCCTAATATTGATACTATCTCTATAGATGACTTCGGATGCTCGGATTTATGATCCTATATCAACATTGCTTGCAACCTGATGAGGTAAAATCATAGAAAATGTAATCGACATAATTATTTTCATTACATAATTTATACAAATTTAAAATAATTATCCATATATTTTCATGTAGGTATTTGCATTTTGGAGTTCAGGAGACATGAGAAGATGTGAACGTTTACGAGAACGATAATTTGGAATGAATTATGTCACCACTACTTTCAAATTTTAGATGACAACTTTACGAATCATGTTTACTTGTCTTATGAAGCTTGATAATTTGGTTGAATAAATGATCTTCATCTTTATGTAACAACATAATTCTTGTTATGTGATGCAACTCTTTATATGAAAAATACATTTGAGTATATTTATATTTTACAACTAAAATAGTAAGCTTGGTTTTTCTCGATTTATATAATTGATCCAATCGGTCCGACCTTTATGGAATGAATGGTGTGGTTTTAATACATGAACGATAAACCAAGCTGTAAAGCCTTGGACTTGGTCGTATTTCGGATCCTATATCATATGATCCGACTCATTAACAGGAAACTAACGGAATTTGTTTCGTATGAATCGGACTTTGTCTTGATTTGTTATGATTTTTGGAAGAAAGAGAAGTAAGGAGGTTTAAGACGTCATTAACCCGTAATGATCGTCATTAAGATTAATTAAATATGATCAAAGAAATTAATGATGGATTGAAAACTACTAATGACCATTAGCAAACACTAATCAATAGTTAGCAAAATATAAGCCTAAGTTGCGAAAGTTAAATCGTGATTAGTGAAATAATAACGATTAGCATTAATTAAACATCATTAAGCGATTCTAGAATCCTCTGGATTGTTCTAACTTCAGCCCTAAGTTTCGGATAAGCTTTGGCTAAAATCATATACTACTAACCATGGTTAAGGTCTAAACTATGGTTTTCTAACCACGGTTAGCAGTTTTCTAGAGCCTATAAATGCCTCCCTACACATTCATTCTCTACAATTTCCACTACCACCACCACCCCAAGGGATAGGGTCGAGAGGTCGGGAGGAGGAGTAGGAGGTGACGAAGAGCGCTAGCGAAGCGTTGCCGGAAGACCGAGGAGGAGGAAGGTACAATCCTCTCTTAGTTTGCTTCGTGAGTTAGGTTTTCGATTCATGTTCAGTTTCCTTGCTGTTTTCCTATCGGTGATTCTATAAGAGGAAACTCTGCCGAAATTTTCCTAGAAATATGTCCCGATATAAGGGGAAACTCTGCTGAAATTTTTATAAAAATATGTCAACGGAAACTTTGCTGAAATATTCCTAGAAATATCACCCTATATAAGGGGAAGTTCTGCCAAAATTTTAAGAGAAAATTATGTTCTTCGCGTTCTTCGTGTTCTTCGTGTGTTCATCGCGTTCATCGTGTTCTTTGTTCGTTCTTTGTGTTCTTGGCACGTTCTTAGTGTTTTTTATACGAAAATGAAATTCGATCGTTTCAAGATCTATAAATCATCCGGATGAAAAAGAATCACCATACAAGAGAGAGAGAGAGAGAGCTCGATTAGGTAACGAAATCCTTCCTTTTTGCTATTGGGTTTTCATATAAGATCGTTGAGATTTTTGTATTTATGCTCCTTAATACGAAGAATCCTAATTTGGATATTTCTGAGAAAGTATGAAAAGTTGCTTTGTAATTTCAGCTAAAATAAGGTCTAAGCATCGAATGGGTGCAGTAGTTTGGAAAGTTAGGGTCTGGAAGTTAAAAAGAGCATAAATTGGGTATATAAATATATGAATTAACATATGTATAAGTCTATAGTCAGTATTTATGGTTACGAAAGCTTAACGGAGGAATTACATCATGGGAATTGATCGTGTTCTTTGTTCGTTCTTTGTGTTCTTGGCACGTTCTTAGTGTTTTTTATACGAAAATGAAATTCGATCGTTTCAATATCTATAAATCATCCGGATGAAAAAGAATCACCATACAAGAGAGAGAGAGAGCTCGATTAGGTAACGAAATCCTTCCTTTTTGCTATTGGGTTTTCATATAAGATCGTTGAGATTTTTGTATTTATGCTCCTTAATACGAAGAATCCTAATTTGGATATTTCTGAGAAAGTACGAAAAGTTGCTTTGTAATTTCAGCTAAAATAAGGTCTAAGCATCGAATGGGTGCAGTAGTTTGGAAAGTTAGGGTCTGGAAGTTAAAAAGAGCATAAATTGGGTATATAAATATATGAATTAACATATGTATAAGTCTATAGTCAGTATTTATGGTTACGAAAGCTTAACGGAGGAATTACATCATGGGAATTGATGTGTTTTGAGTTGGATCCTGAAAAGGATTGTGTGTTACGTTAAGAAATAACTGGAAGTAGAACTACAGGTTGGACATGCAACCTGTAGGTTTGTCAGAAGGAACCTGTATTGGTGTTTCCCTACCTAGGTGGTACAAGGTTGCCCTGTTATGATAAGTACGCACAAAATGAATGATTTGCAACGCGTGGTACCGGGAGCCAATATATTCAGGTTGAACGACGAAAGATTTAGTCGTGCCATGTGGAGGTACGGGTGGTTCAGTAGCGGCTAGGTCACGATAACATGTATTTTAAGCTGTCATATTATATGATTAAATGTTATCCTAAGGTTTAAGAAATGATGAATCTTGTATTCATCATGCTAAAAGCCGCAAATTAAACCCCTGGCTTAATTAATCCAATAAAAATCACCATTAATTCTTTATTATTATCTTGTAATATATTGTATATAATTAACCCTTAATTTCATTATATTTAATTACCATTATTTTTTGTAATTATTTTTATCATCAAAACCCCCTAAAATTAGGTAGAATAATTGTTTATAATTCACTAACCATTAAAAAGACTAAAAAATACAAAAACAAATCAAAAACCAAAAGTCGGTGTTTTAGCCCTTTAAAAATACCCTAAAAATACTTTTTGTACAAATGACCTCTTTTAGCTTTTTGTCCAACATGAAAGTTGTAGATCTCGTCGAGATAAGCAACTTTTATGTTTTAACTTTTTTCCTAATTTTGCTTCTAACTATTTATTTTGTATTTTTTTTTCTTTGTTTTTATATTTTGAATTTTCTAATTGGGCCATGTGGCGCCCTTTGGGCCGCCCACGTGGCCCGCCTCCCCTTCCGCCACCCGGCAGTTGCCTGGGCCGTCAGATCTCCTCCATCTCTACCGTTCATGGTCGCTTCACTCCCAGCCCTTGGATCCTGCCCCAGATCTGATCCCATCCGCTCCTTCGCGCCTCCACCTCAGCCGTAGATCTCTCTTTGAATCAGTGGCTACTCACCTTCCACGTCACCCTTTCATTTCCGAGTATTAGATGGAAACCTACTTCCATCTAGACCATCCCTCTCCGCGCACCTCCCAACCCTTCGATCAGATCCTAAGGATCTGATCTACGACGTACATCTGCACCGACACCTGGACCATTGGATCGCATGATCCAACGGTCCAAAACCCGTCGTCAAACTCCAGCCCACCTCCAGCCTGTCGTTTCACCTTACGACCAGTCCACTCCCATCCTATTTTGGAAGGTAACCCCGGTCACCCTACTGCTCCATAATGCCTCCTCGACGTAGTTCAGTCTTCCTTCTTCCTCGTGCAATCCCCAAGACCACCCTCCATCACTCCTTCACCATTAAAATCCCACTCAAAAACCCCTGACGACCACGTAACCGCCGGACTTCCTCCCCCTATAAAAGCCTCCACTCTTCCTCTGTCACCCTCGTCCACCATTCCACGGGTAAGGGCCCAGCTTCCCCCGCCCCTCCGTTGACAGTGGAGGGGCGGATCATTGAGGCAACGATGGCCCAAGCCCCGGTGTCAACCCATGGCTGCTCCGCCGTGTCACGGTACCTCTGGTGTCTGCCGAGCTCCGAGGCCCAGCTGACCTCGCTGGGCGACGACCCGAGGCTCTCTTGAGCCTCAACCCAAGCTACCTCCTCCGCCAATCGCCTAGCTCCATACAGGTATACCCCTTTACTTATTTTCCTTTCAATTCCTCTGAATTATTCCGCCCACCATCTTCATATTCACTTTCACCTGAACACCTCCTTAGCTCCACCATCCATCAAACCTCCACACCGACCCCCTTCCCTTCTCCAGAACCACTCCGCTTCGATACCCTCTTCTTCTCCATCTCGCCGGAGAAGAAGCTACTGGGCCACCTCATCCCGTCACCCAAGGCCTCCATCTCACCCACTCACTTCATCATGAGCATGTTTCGACTATTTCTAACATTTGCAGGTGTACAAGGCTTCAATGGACGAAGCTTGCGTCGGAGCTCCTTCGAGCTCCTCTCCTCCGGCGAAGTTTCACCGACTGTCACCGTTGATCACCCTCGGAACCTTGTCGCGCCTCCAAGATCTCCGCCAGGCGCCCAACCATCTTCTCCGACTATCAAGTTCGCCGGAGCACCGCCTCCTCCGCTAAGCCTGCGGCGGAGGCAGAAGAGCAGATGTCGTCCGATCATCTGGATCGGACGGCTATGATGAAGGCACGTGGCAGCCCTGACCTCCAGACGACCCTATAGGCTCGGGTCCCCCCGAACCTCGACCTGAGCCACCAGCTACTGCCACGTTGCCCCGAGCCAGAGGTGCCCTCCCGAGCCTAGGCCCCTCATGTGTGCCGCACGAGAGGGCTTGGGTAAATTGCACGAAAGACCAGAACTTTTTGATATTTGCAGAATGGTCCCCAGGCACGTGTCTCACGTGCGTGTATGGGTAATTTACATGGAAGACCTCCAAGTTTCCTGAAATTACAAAAATGCCCCCGCGCATGGAAAATTTACAATGGGGCCAGACGGTTTTGGGTATTTGCATTTAGGTCCTTCTAGGGACCTAAATGTAATATTTATCCTTTTATTTTCTTGCATTTTTCTTACAATTATGCCCCTGCATTGTTTTTAGCATAACTTGAGCATAATAGGTCCAAATTGTATGATTTTAGTGTCGTTTTGATCCTTATTTCCTCACCTACATCATGGCATATTTAATTTTCTCATCCGACATCATTTCAAATGAAGTGAATTTTTGCGTTAGAGGATGACCCTGCTTTACTTATCCTTGCTCTGATTTGATGACTGATTTTTAATGTTGTGATCAAATTGACTCTGATTTCAATCTCTATTATGTTGCTCATTTTCAGTGCTATTTTTAGGGTATATTTGTAATCTTTTGTTCTGCATATCTTTAATGATGCATAATTGTTCACTCATCACTTTATAATTGCATAAAAATCAACTAAAAATTGCATGCATCATGTTATTGCATTATAAAATGCATAGTTCATCATGCAGACCTGAAATTGAGAAATATTTCATACATGTGCTTCATTGATCAAATTCGATAAATAGATTGAGTCGATGTATCCTTGTGTTCAACCTTGGTAGACTTACCAAGTAAAAATATTCCACAACATTCAAAGTTTGTGATTTTTGACGAATCGAATTTGCCTCCTATACTACGACAATTTTAGATTATTAAAGAGATGAATTTCACGTTCATCAAGCAATCGAGTCCTCGAGGATGGTGTGATCCTTTTGTTTATCATGCTGAGTGCTTGGGACCCTGGATAATAAAAAAAGGAAATAGTCAGGGTAGTATTGGAGGATTGGTTGAGGTGATATGCGACGGCATAAGCTTACCAGATCAATGCAATCTCCAATCCAGAAATGTTCACAGCTTTGGAGTCCATATAGTGGTGACGTAATTCTTTGTACTAACTGATAATCGGGATTAGGCGAGGGTCAAAATATGTCTCGCACAAGGCGAAGATAAAGTTGTGGCAACCATTCACGAAACCCTAATTAGTTTCCAATTAACCAATAATAATGAATGAAACAATTAATAGCAAAAATGTAAAATTAAAATTTATTTACTCTACCATAAAACGCATAGTAGACAAGAATGTAGAGGTCGAACCACATAGAGAAAACAGGTAGCCTAGGGTTATTTATATACAATCAAGTCATTCATTTACATAGGTCTTTTTGTGGGTTTTGCCTTTTATTTTTTATTTATTTTTGGTTTTATAATTTTGTATTTTATTTTTATATTATATTTTTTATATTTTTTATATTTTCTTTTTCATTTAAATATTATAAGTATATATGTATGTGTGTAGATGTACATATGTATACGTATAAAAACAATATAAGGTATATATAGATATTATATTGATGTTGTTGGACATGCGAGCCCACGGTGAGCCATTATGCAATAAATGTTATTGCAAATATCATTCCCTGATCTGAAATGAAGAATAAATAATTTGCATAATAGGTCCCTTAGTACAATTAGGGTTATGTACCATGGTCATCTTGATGATCATACAGCTGTTGATTCAACTGTTGAATCATAGAGGCTGGTGCTTGAATGAATATCTAAAGAGTTAGATTGAGGACTCATCAAGCACATGATCAAGACCTAGGTATGATATACGCTTTTGGAAAATATATGATTGATACCGACTCCCAATGATCGAATGAGAAACTTACTGACAGAACCCTGAAGTAGACAATGTAAGTTGATCTAATACTTCGGATTTATTCTAAGTCTTCCAGTATGCAGGATGTACAGGTATTGGGAATACCTGAGGGTGATGTGATCATAAACGATTGTATATACCATGATGCTTCCATTCCTAGGGAGTGATGAAACGGGTCTGGATTTTAGTGACTCCTCTCGGTAGAGAAGTGATCTGATCTTGGTCCAAATGTTGGACATTGATCTGAATGTGATTCAGATGCAATGAGAAGATTAGATTTGCGGTCTTGATTTAATCAAGCATCTATGGGAGGCCCGAGATCTGGATTTGAGATGTGATCTCAATGTCCAAGTCACTATACGTGGAACAATACAATCGCCCTGTCCTTATCACCAATTATTCACGGAGAAAGCGCATTATCCTTGAAAGGGTTCAGGATAATTTCAATGTTGATAATATGTATCCGAGCATTGAGAAAATGGATAATTAAATGTGATTAATTATCATGATTAATATGAATTCGATTCATATTTTAAAGAGAGCTATCTTTGATAATTAAATGTGATTTGATTATCAAAAATAAAAATAATGTGAATGTGATTCATATTATTTGGGCACATGAGAATAGAGATCCAAGATGATTAAAAGTGATTTAATTATCATGGATAGGAATAATGTGGATAGCAATATTCATATTAGTCATATATATTATAAATACGATTTATAATATATAAGAGAGAGCTATTAGTAATTTACATTAGTTAATCAAATGTTGATGTGAATTGGATTCACATTGGACATTAAATTGAAAATGTAATTTACATTTTATTTTGGGTTGTGAATATGATTCACAATTTTCTAATGGCAAGATTGCAATATTCACAAAATAATTATGAATTATTTTGTAGAATAATTTATAACAATTGTTGTTGTAATAAATTGAAGATACATGGAATAATGTAATCAAGGGAGATTACATTGAGATGTTCCTTCCGTACTAATAGGAGGGACGTCCACCTATTCCTATTAGGAAAGGGTGGCCGTCCACTCCATGTATATGGAAGGAGGCACTCTCCTTTCCATTATCTCCATATGTTGTTGATTTAATTTTGGATTTAATTTATATTGATTTATCAATATATGTTTAATCTAAATTAAATTAATTGTTGTTGGTTTTTACCAACATAAATCTTGGCCATTAAAAGAAACGCAATCAAATGAGAGTCATTGGATTTATGTTGCCCATGGATTGAGATCCATGGATCCCAAAATAATATAAAAGGAGAGGCACCCCTTTGCTCTTCTTTACACAACACAAGAGAACATAAGTCTCTCTTTCTCTCTTTCTCTCTACACGACAGCTCTCTCTCTCTTCTTTTCTCATGGTCGTCCACCATGGATGCCCTAGAGAGGTTCTCCATCACCGCATCGTCGTCATTATTCTGCCCGATCGTTTGTTCGTTGATCTCTTTCTCCTTCGGTGTGCCTCGCTCGTGAAGAAGATGTCGGATCTCGTGTGTCGATATCAGAGATCTACTGCTTGGATCATCAACATGGATTGCGAGAAGCACACGGTTCATCCCCGCGCTCGCAAGCGTCTCCTCCGTCGGATCGGACTTGAGACAGGAGGTCTCTTCGTTTAGAGACTCGATCACAACCACGCTTCAAGAGGTAACCCTAATACTTGTTTGTGGTTTAGACGAAATGATCCGAGAAGTGTTCTTGGACCATGTGGTTTCGTCACATGAAAAAATTTTAATTTCCGCTGCATAGAACAACTAGTACGACTAGTCGTTCTTCGCCGTATTCGATACGATGCTCACGCTTCCGTGATGCGCTTGAGGATCTAACCATATCCTTCAGACGTAAACATGTAAAAATAGATAGAATACAATAAATATAATGTTTTTATGATTTTTAAAAAAATCTATTTTTTATTGTTTTTCTAGAATTTTTACTAATTTTTATGTATTTTTAAAGTAAAAAATATCCCAAATATGGGATTAATAAATGATCCAAAATTAATCTGGGTTTTAAAAATAAGATATAAGTCCCAAAATTACCTAAATTAATTTTAATATGCAAATAATAATATATAGATAATTATAAAATAGGAAAACATATTTTTGGTATTTTTGTAGAATTTTTATATTTTTTGTTGGATTTTGGAGCTTTTTGATTTGTTATTTTCTTTTTCTCTTTTTAGGGGTTTTTATTTCCTAGACTCCATAAATACCAAAATATATTTGGAATTTTTATATGTTAACAAAGTAAAAAGAGGCTCCTTTTCATTTTTAATAAATGGATAAAATGCAAAAAATGCCAATTAAAAATCATAACGTGAATCTACTTAGCATAAAGCATTTATCCCTATTTTTACGAATTTTTAGGAGCTTAGTAGGTATTTTTAATATGTAGATAACTATCGCGAAAATATATGCCCTAGCAGGGGTATTTTTGTAAATAAAGTTAAATCTGGGATGCTCTGTGCAAAAGTTTCAAAATTTTACAACGTAATTAAAATTTTAATGCATTATTTAACAATTACAAAACCCGCTAGGGCGCACATGCAAATTACCCCATCACGTGGGACAACACGTAATGCATGTTGGAAGGACGAAATTGCGATTACAAGAAGGTACATGGGTCTCGCAACAATTTTTAGAAAAAAAATATATAACGTGAATTTCAATTTATTGGATGAAATGACAATTCACAAAACTTGCAGGGGTATACATGCAAAATTGCCAGCTCATGTGGGATGGCACGTGAGTTGACGTGATATGGACCCAAATGTAAATAAAATAAAATATAGGAGCATGACTGTAAAATATCCAATTATTTATAAATGTTTAACTTTATTCACAGGACCAAATAATGAATACAAAAAGGCAGGGTTCAAATGTGCAATTTACCCCAAAGGTGCGCGATGATGGGCGGTTGGGATCTCTTCACTTAAACATGTGGCGCGTCCACGTTGCGCGATGACGCTTCGTCCGCTGATGGCCAGGATTGCATTGCGTGGCACGATCGAACGATGACGGTGCGACTCTATCCGACGGTTCCTGGTGAATCTAGAGGCTTCTTCTTGATCGGACGGCTAGGACGTCGCTTGGAAGAACATAGATGAACTTCTATCCTTTCAAGCTTCGATTGGCAATGGCGCGAGACTCCGAGCCTCTCACGAATGGCAGATGGTATGAGAAGCTTCCAGGGGGCACCGTGGATCGACTCGAAGGCTTCGGAGGTCCATCGGAGCTCTCCAGCTAGGTTGGGGAAGATACATGTGCCCAGGTACCTTGTTTTTCTTCAAAACTCAACCCTTGAGGGTCCTTTGGCCTCCAGTACCTGCAGGAAATAGTTGCGAGCAAACAAGGAGGTCCCAGGGCCTTATTGGGCGAGGTTGGATAACAAATGGAGTGGGCGACACTTCTCTGGCAAACGGTGGAGCTGGAGAAGTGGATCCCCAAATCCACTAGGGATCTGGGGGAACGAGAGTGCCTGGGGTGAAGTGTGGAGAGAATGATGTGGGGTGAAGTGGATGACGGAGCGACGGAGATGGTGCATGGAGGAGCTCGCCGATGCTCAACTCCGACGAAGTACGGGATTACGATTAAGTCTAATCTACTTCACTAAATCCTAAAATAACGACAAAAAATTAAACCTATGACTAAAATAAGCAAAATAAATGAAAAAGGAACAACCCTTATACCTGGGGATGCCCAGGGAGCAGGGTCGCTGGCGACGACGACCGTGGGTGCACCCCAGCCTCCTGGAGCTTCGTCTGAGCACGCAACACTTCCTCCTGTCACGAGAAGGCGATTAGGATCCAAGGCAAGGGCTCCTAGGCTCGTGAGAGTGACCAAATTTGAAGAAGGAGGCGGAGGGTTTTATTTATAGACCTTATCGACCACCCTTACTGACCAGGGAAAAACAATGTTTTGGGCGTATGTACACCCGATTAGAAGGCCTGGCGTGTATGTACAATGATGGTAGATCAGATCGTCTGAAGGAAGTAATCGCGATTGAGTGATAGAGAAAATAGCGGGACGAAACATGCCCATCAAATCTGGAGCAGAGGAGGCAATTGACCCAGGTCAACTCGCGACGCGCTGTGATTGGTCCAACTAGGACTACTATAGGACAAAATAACATATTTATTCAAAAATAATTAATTTAAAATAGTGAATGATTTTTTAATTTTTTGTATAGAATAAAAAATGTTTATTATTTTATGTAGTATTTTATTATAATTTTTTTGATGTATTTTATTACAAGTTTATTTTTATTAGTGTTTTTATAGGTACATTCATCTATATTTTATCCATTTTTATTTTGTATATTTTATTTTTTTACTCTATTCTTTTAGTTTATATATTTATAACTTATTTTTGTGAGTATAAATATATTTTTATTTTATTTTTGTGATGCAGTTCGTATACTTAAATAAATAGATAAGTATATTATATAGGTATATTTATAGGTATTTTACCTATGTTTTATGAACATCTTTTAATTTAAATGTATTTTAATGAGTTTTTCATTTTGGTTTTGTATTTATAATATAATATAGACAATATTTACGATATTAGAAAAATATGAATGAATAAAGAATAAAAGAATATTTTTCCCTTTTATTTATTTAAGAGTAGAAACGTAGGTATTTTATCTTTGTTTTCTCATAGATTTATTTTATTTTGCATTTTCCTTTTGGTTTAATTCTAATTTATTATGCACATATGTTATAAATAATATTTACAAAATTATAAAAGTATAAATTTGTAAAAATAGTAAAGAATGAATAAAATGAACATTTTAATCACTAGAATGTACAACAGGGGTCAAAAATCTAACTTTTACATAGTAACTCCAAAAAATATGAAATTACCACCATTAAATAGCTTGTGAAAAGTTATATACAATTAGAGGTGATTTTGAATGGTTTGAGTTGTTATTTGAAAGATATGGGTCTGTGAAGTTTGATTTTTTGGCTTTTTATTTAGTGTATAAATGCACACTGTGTATTATTTTTAATACAAACTCAATTTTATATTTTTATTTACATTATTATCTACAACTTTTATGTACAAAGTTTCTTTATTTGATGAATAAATAAGAAAGAATAAAATAGGTGTCAAAATGAATAAATAATGAATAAAAGAATTTGGGTTTTATTGTATTTTTGGCCCTTATCTCCCCCAACTTTATTCCTTGCCGACCAACTCAATTCTTGACTTAGTATCGAGATTTAGGATCATAAATATTTTCAATAATTTATTCCTTTTTTTCTTTTTCTTCTCTTTAATCTATAATTTTGACATTAAAAATAGTATTATTTACACAATAAATGTAATAAATGATGGATGTTATTTTGTACAAATTAATATTATTTACATGTATTAGTTAGGATTTTTAAGGCCAAAATGATAGAATAAAGGTGATGAAATGGAGATTCATCACTAATCCCTGACGTGGAATAGAAAGGAATAGAACTTAAATTAATGAGAAGGAATGAAACTTTTTGTGATAACAAGTTTTAAAAAATTACACAATTTATTTGTTTTTCTCCTCTTTGTTACTTAGCATTCACTAATTGTAAAATTATGATTTATGAAAAACCCAACAAGTGTCGGTAAGCCATTGCAAGGACATTAATAATCCATCCAACTAACATAGTCATCCGACCAGCCACGGTATCTTTATTCTGTAAGGTAGTTAGTAATATTTTTGTGTGTTTCCTTCCAGTTGATGTACATTTAAATGATTATAGTGGGATAATATATCATGTGAACTTTATTTTGTGAATGGAAAAGTGTTGAAATACTTCCTTCTGAGTATTTTAATTACAACATGTGTTCTGAATGTTAGTTGTGATTGCTGAATAAATTATTGTTCAGTAACCATATCCGGATATGGAAGGATCCGATGACCCGAGAATCAGGGTCATGACATATTGGTATCATAGCTCAGTTACTTCAGTTTTCTATAGTAGTTGACAACTATGAGTAGTATTCAGAAACTAAGGATGTCTTAAGATCATTTGATCTTAATAAGTGGCTGCAGCACAATTCACTGGTCATTGTCCCTTGTGTACATCATGCTAAAATGTATAGGACCGAACCTTTGACCTTGACTCATCCCAAAGATCATGGCAGACCAAGACGTGTCTAGGCAATCAACGGCTATGAAGATGATGCTGCAAGAAATGGGGCAAAATCAACAAGCATTAGAGGAGAGACTCAATGCACAAGAGGAGAGACCCGAGGCATCCAAACCTGTGGATGCTAGAGTTGAGGGTTCTTTCCACTTTTCTGAGGAAGAATCCAGTTACCATCCTTCCATTGAGTCTGCTCTGATCCCAGGTGAAGGAGCAGTAGAGAAGGCCCTTCTTAGACATCAAAATTTACTTGACAATTACTGAAAGGAAAAGATTCCTCGATTCAAAGGTGTAGAGACACCTGTCGAGGCTGAATTATGGCTCGATGAAGTTAGTAGGATGTTGAGAATAATACATGCATCAGTTGACACATGGGTGACCTTTGCTGATTACTCCTTAGCAGATTATACACGACGATGGTGGAGAGCAATTTTCAAGAAATTAGCAAATCCTGTTCCATGGGATATCTTTAAAGAGAGGTTCCGAGCTCACTTCTGTCCCTCCCATTGGGAAGAATTAAAGAGGAGAGAGTTGGCTTCTCTGAACCAGGATTCTAAGACCGTACGAGATTATCATATCCACTTTACCAAGCTACTACGTTACTCTCTTGCTCTAAAAGCTTCACCACAAGAGTGCCTTACCAAATTTGTTAGCGTTCTTCAAGAAGACCTGAGAGAAAAGCTTGCGGGTTTTAGAGCTACAACCATAGATGAAGCAATGGACATCGCCTCTTGTATTGAGATGGAGAGGGATGAAAACCGCCAAAGAAGAAGTTTTCACTTTAATGGTGGACCATCCAAACGCAAGGCACATTATAACCGTAGAGATCGTCGTTATCATCCAGCTGGTTCCAGTATAATCTCACCACAGACCTTGGGTCAGGAATTATCAGGAAGACGGGGTTTCTCTAGACTTCCATTATACCCTCAAAACTCAGCACCAGGAATTAGTACCTCTGTGGTTGGATCTTCATCTCAGACATAAATGCATGCATGTTATCACTGTCATCAAGAATGTCACATTAGGGAAAGACTGTCCACAGTTGAGAGGTTTGGGGTTTAAACCAACTCCAATTAACAGTATAGCATCCACACCGAGCAATGGAGCAATATGCGAAGGAAGACATGGTAGAGGTCATGGCTCACAAGGAGCATCTCCTACACAACAACCACCACAAAGTGTTGCAGGTTCTAACTTGCATATTACTAATTGCTAGTTCAATGCAATCACTAAAGAACAAGCCTACAATTAAGGCACGGTCGTACGAGGTACCTTTACTATTCATGGCTTTTCAGTACATGCCTTGTTTGATTCGAGTGCTTCACATTCATTTATTTCTCGACGTATAGTACCCACTTTGGGTAAGGTATCGGTAGAAGTACAACAGTCCTATCTGATCAAGGGACCAGGAGGACAAGTATTTATAATCCGAGAAATCCTAGGTGATTGCGTAGTACTGATAGCAGGACATCAGTTACATGTTTTCCTATTACTTATTGAAATGGATGACTTTGATCTCATCTTGGGGATGTATTGGCTATAAAGGCATCATGAATGCCTTGATTGTTTCAGAAGAGAGTAACTTTTTACATTCCTAACTCGATAGAGTTCTAGTTTATTGGAAAGACATCCAGTGATGATGTCAAATACATATCTACTTTAAAGGCTCAACAATGGTTAGAACAAGGGTGTCAAGGCTATTTAGCTTATGTATCCACAACATCATGGTCAGATAGAATGATAGAAGATGTACCTATAGTGTGCGCGTTTCCTGATGTATTTTCAGAAGAATTACCTGGATTGCCATCTAAGGGAGAGATTGAATATGAAATCTATCGCACACCTGATACTCAACCTATCTCTATTCCTCCATATAGGATGGCACCGACGGAGTTACGTGAGTTAAAGGTGCAGTTACAAGAACTGTTAGACAAAGGCTTCAATCGTCCTAGTACTTCACCATGGGGTGCACCTGTTTTGTTTGTAAGGAAGAAGGATGGATCGATGCGGTTGTGCATTGACTATCGACAATTAAACAAGAGGAAAATAAAGAGTAAGTATCATTTACCAAGAATAGATGATCTCTTTGACCAATTACAGGGTTCGACTATGTATTCCAAGATTGATTTAAGATATGGATACCATCAATTGAAAATAAAAGATACATATATTCCCAAGACATCTTTCGAACTAGATACGGGCATTATGAATTTTCAGTTATGCCTTTTGGACTGACAAATGCCCCAGCGACCTTCATGGATCTCATGAATCGAGTATTCAGAGAGTTACTAGACCACTTTGTAGCAGTCTTCCTTGATGATGTGCTTATTTACTCCAAGGATAAGTACCAACATGAACACCATCTCAGTCAGGCACTCAAAACACTAAGGAAGAACAAACTGTATGCTGAAATAGCAAATGTGACTTTTGATTGACTGAAGTATCCTTCTTAGGTCATGTTATTTCAGAGGCAGGTATATCACTTGATCCTGCAAAGATTAGTGTGGTGATAACTTGGGAACACCAGAAGATTGTCACAGAAATACGATCTTTTCTAGGTTTAGCTGGGTATTATAGAAGATTTGTGAAGGACTTTTCACGAATAGCATTGCCAATGACTAGGCTGACTCAGAAGGAAGTCCTATTCATATGGTTTGATGCATGTGAAACTAGTTTTCATACACTGAAAGAATGCCTGACATCTTCACCTATCCTTACTCTACCCTCTAGAATTGAAGGATTTACAGTGTACACTAATGTGTCTAAAGAAGGACTTGGGATAGTTCTTATGCAACATGGTAAGGTAGTTGCGTATGCATCGTGACAGCTTATGACACATGAGAAGAACTACCCGAGGAATTAGCTGCCGTAGTTTTTGCTTTAAAGATATGGAGACACTAACTCTATGATATTACTTTTGAAATCTTCACCGATCATAAAAGTTTGAAATATCTGTTTGAGTAGAAGGAGCTCAATATGAGACAAAGATAGTGGCTAGGGTTGTTTAAGGACTATGATTGCACCATGTCCTACCACCCCGGTAAGGGGTGAAGGATGTGGAATAATCCTTAAGTGCATCACGGAAGCGTGAGGATCGCATCGTATGCGATTAGGAGCGACTAGTCGTACTAGTCGCTCGAGGCAGTAGAAATTATTTTTTTTTCATTCGACGAAATGACATGATCCAAGACCACTTCTCGGATCATTTCGTCTAAACCACAAATAAGTAATAGGATTACCTCTTAAAGCGTGATTTCGATCGAGTTTCTAAATGAAGAGACCTCCTGTCTCAAGTCCGATCTGACGGAGGAGACGCTTGCGAGCGCATTGATGAAACGTATGCTTCTCACAATCCATGTTGATGATCCAAGCGGCGAATATCTTGATCTCGTCACACGAGATCTGTGGTCTTCTTCACAAGCGAGGCGCATCGAATGAGACGGAGATCCATGAGAAAATGATCGGGCAGCATAACGACGACGTTGCGGTGAGAGAGACTCTCTCTAGGGATCCATGGTGGACAACCACAAGAGAAAGGAAGAGAGGAAGATGGCGTGTAGAGAAAATGAGAGAGAGAGAGAGAGCATATGTTGTCTAACTTGTAAACTTAAGAAAAGCAAGGGGTGCCTCTTCTTATATAGGGTTTTGGGATCCATGGATCTCAATCCATGGACGACACAAATTCTTTGGATTTGTGTTTCTTTCAATGGCCATGATTTTGTTGCACAAATTTGCAACAATAATTTGTTGCTTTTTAAATAAATTAAATATATTTAAAATCAATCAATATAATTCAATTTAATTCAAAACAATAAATATGGAGTGGATTGGAGATAAAACAACCAACATTCCATGTATATAGAGTGGATGGCCATAAGTTGAGGGTGCTCAACATGGTCGTCCCTCCTTATATGGAATGATGGGGCTTTTATTTCATAATAGTTGAGATCTCATATCTCATTATATAATCCATATATATAACAACATTTGTTGCATAATTATTCACAAAAATAATTCCAAGTTATTTTGTGATAATTTCAATCATGCCATTGAAACTTGTGAATCACATTCACAACTCAAAATAAAATGTAAATTACATTTTCAATTTAATGTCCAATGTGAATCCAATTCACATCAACATTTAATTAACAAATGTAAATTATAAATAGCTCTTTTATATATTATAAATTTGATTTATAATATATAATTAATATGGATAGTGTTATCCACATTATTCATTTCCATGATAATTAAATCATATTTAATCACCTTGGATCTCTATTCTCATGTTCCCAAATAATATGAATCATATTCACATTATTCACATCTTTGATAATTAAAATCAGATTTAATTATATAAGATAACTATCCTTTTAATGTGAATCAAATTTGTATTATTCGTGATAACTAAATCACATTTAATTATCAACTTTCTCAATGCTCGGATATATATATATATAATATCAACAGTGAAATATGAAGGATACGGGAAAAATCCTCAAGCGCATCATGGAAGCGTGATGATCGCATCGAATGCGATCGGGAGCGACTAGTCCTACTAGTTGCTCGATGCAGCGGAAATTAAATTTTTTTATGTGATGAAACCACATGATCCAAGAATATTTATCGGATCGTTTCATCCAAAACAACAAACAAGTAATAGGATTACCTCTTGAAGCGTGGTTGCGATCGAGTCTCTAAACCAAGAGATCTCCTGTCTCAAGTCCGATCGATGGAGGAGACGCTTGCGAGCGCAGGGATAAATCGCGTGCTCCTCGCAATCCATGTTGATGATCCAAGTGGCGGATCTCCTGATCTCGTCACACGAGATCCAACATCTTCTTCACGAGCGAGACGCGCCGAAGGAGATGGAGATCCACGAGTAAGAACTCCAGCAGCATAACGACAATGCTGCAGCGATGTCGATTCTCTCAAAGGCTCCATGGTGGACGGCCATAAGAGATAGACGGAGAGAGGCACATGACGCGTAGAGAGAGAGAAGAGAGCATTCATTATAATCATCTAACATATTTATTGAAGAGCAAGGGTGCCTCTTCTTATATAGGGTTTTGGGAGTCCTTGGATCTCGATCCATGGACAACACACAATCAATGGTTGAGATTGATTTGTGTTTCTTTCAATGGCGATGATCTTGTTGTGAAAAACACAACAACAATTAATTTAATTAGTTTAATATACATCGATAAATCAATATATTTAAATTCAAATCAAATCAATTAATTATCCTTGGAGATAATGAGGAGATAAACCATATCCCTTAAAAGTAGGGGACGGGCACTCTTCTCATGAGATCTCATTTATCTCATGAGATCTCATTATCTTATGATATATCTCCAAAATTTACAATAACAATTGTTGTAAATTATTTCACAAATATAATTCACAATTATCTTGTGAAATATTACAATCATGCCATTAAAAAAAGTGAATCACATTCACATCCCAAAACAAAATGTAAATTATATTTTCAATTAATCATCTAATGTCAATCCAATTCATATTAATAATTAATTAACAAATATAAATCACAATATGCTCTCTTATATATTATAAATCACATTTGTAATATATATATGATTAATATGGATAGTGCTATCCACATTATTCATATCCATGATAATTAAATCACATTTAATCATCTTGGATCTCTTTTCTCATGTGCCCAAATAACATGAATCACATTCACATTATTCATATCTTTGATAATTAAATCACATTTAATTATCTTAGATATCTCTCCTTATAATATGAATAAAATTCATATTATACATGATAATTAAATCACATTTAATTATCAATTTTTTCGATGCTTGGATACTTATATCAACAATGAAATTATCCATGAACTCTTTCAAGGATAATGCGCTTTCTCCGTGGATACTTGGAGATAAGGACATGGCGATTGTATTGTTCCACGTATAGTGACTTGAATATTGAGATCACATCTCAAATCCAGATCTCGGGCCTCCCATAGATGCTTGATTAAATCAAGGCCACAAATCTAATCTTCTCATTGCATCCGAATCACATTCAGATCAATGTCCAACATTTGGACCAAGATCAGATTACTTCTCTACTGAGAGGAGTCACTAAAATCAGACCCGTTTCATCACTCCCTAGGAATGGAAGCGTCATGGTTATACGTTTATGATCACATCACCTTCAGGTATTTACAACCCTGTACATCCTGCATACTAGAAGACCCAGAATAAACCCGAAGTATTAGATCAACTTTATATTGTCTACTTCAGAGTTGTATCAGTAAGTTTCTCATTTGATCATTAGGATTTGATATCGATCATATACTTTCTAAAAGCATATATCATACCTAGGTCTTGATCATATACTTTCCAAAAGTATATATCAAACCTGTAAATTCAGACAAGCTTCCAAAGGGAGACGACTGTGCACGGAATTTGATTCTTCCCAATATCTCATGAGTGAGCTCATGTCTTCCGGTTCAGTAGTGAACCTGTATGACCCCTTTGAGAGATCGTATTACTCATATGCCCTTATATGCACACCAGCGCGCTGGTGTATAGATCTTGGTTAGGTTATCAACCTATTGGTCTGCCAAATGTACATACTCAGACATATAGTAACGCATTTGTCTCCGGTCATAGGATGCATACCTATACTGTGACAGCATACGATATAGGTCTTTGGTTATCTCGATCTCGTTAAGTCAACTCTTTGACCTAACTAATCTGACACCTTCGAATCTCTATTCCTATGCAGAGGACCTGCATGAAGAGGTCGGTCAGATATCAACCTATGTGAGAAAGGATTGACATCTCCTACTCATGCTGGAGATCATCTCTTAACAATCATTTGATGGTGCTTAATGAGTCCTCAATCTAACTCTTTAGATATTCATCCAAGCAACAACCTCTATGATTCAATAGTTGAACCACCAACTGTATGATTATTAAGATGGCCATGGTACATAACCCTAATTGTACTAAGGGACCTATTATGCAAATTAGTTATTCTTCATTTCAGATCAGGGAATGACAATCGCAATAACATTTATTGCATAATGGCTCGCCATGGAATCGCTGTCCAACAAAATTATCCTGAACTCTTTCAAGGATAATGTGCTTTCTCCGTAGATACTTGGAGATAAGGACAAGGTGATTGTATTGTTCCATGCATAGTGACTTGGATATTGAGATCATATCTCAAATCCAGATCTTGGGCCTCCCATAGATGCTTGATTAAATCAAGTACACAAATCTAATCTTCTCATTGCATCTAAATCACATTCAGATCAATGTCCAACAATTGGACTAAGATTGGATTACTTCTCTATTGAGAGGAGTCTCTAAAATCCAGACACGTTTCATCACTCTCTAGGAATGGAAGCGTCATGGTTATACAATCGTTTATGATCACATCACCCTCAGATATTCCCAATACATGCACATCATGTATCCTGGAGGACTCAGAATAAACCCGAAGTATTAGATCAATTTTATACTGTCTACTTCATGATTTTATCACTAAGTTTATCATTTGATCATTGGGATTCGGTATCGATAATATACTTTCCAAAAGCATATATAATACCTGGGTCTTGATCATATACTTTCCAAAAGTATATATCAAACCTAATAATTCAGTCAAGCTTCCAAAGCAAGACGACCATGTACGGAATTTGATTCTTCCCAGTATCTCGTGAGTGATCTCATTTGTTTCGGTTTAGTAACTGAACCTGGATCCCTTTGAGAGATTGTATTACTCATATGCCCTTGTATGCACACCAGCGCACCGGTGTATAGACCTTGATTAGGTCATCGACATATTGGTCTGCCAAATGTACATACTTAGACATATAGTAACACATATGTCTCCGGTCAGAGGATGTGTGCCTATATCGTGACATCATACGACATCGAACTTTAGTTATCTCGATCTCGTAAAGTCAACTCTTTGACCTAACTTATCTAACACCTCCGAATCTCTATTCTTATGCAGAGGACCTGCATCAAGAGGTCAGCTAGATATCAGCTTTTAGAGAGAGGATTGCCATCTCCTCTCTGGGATGGAGATCATCTTTTAATAATCATTTGACGGTGCTTGATGAGTCCTCAATCTAACTCCTTAGATATTCATCCAAGCACCAGCCTCTATGATTGAATTATTGAATCAACAGTTGTATGATCATTAAGATAGCCATGGTACATAACCCTAATTGTACTAAGGTACCTATTATGCAAATTAGTTATTCTTCATTTCAGATCAGGGAATGATATTCGCAATAACATTTATTGCATAATGGCTCGCCGTGGGCTCGCATGTCTAACAAGGGGAATGTCGTAGCAGATTCCCTTAGTAGAAGAACTTATTCACATGGGTTGGTGCTATCCACTTATGGGGTGTGCTATCAACGCTAAGAGAATGGAAATCATTTGATAGTAGTACCGATAGTATAACTATTCCTCACCAATACAAACCAGAGTTCTGGGATAGAATAAAGAAAGGACAAGAGGATGATCCAGTCCTTAAAGACCCGAGACAACAACTTGAGAATAATGAGATAGAGGGATTCCATATATAAGCTGGGATATTGTATAATCATCATAGAGTTTGTGTACCAAATACACCCGAATTGAGGAAAGATATCTTACACAAAGCACACTGCTCAAGATTATCTACTCATCCAGGAATTACGAAGATGTATAAGGATCTTCGTTCAAACTTTTGGTGGTCAGGAATGGAGAAGGATGTTGTTGAGTTCGTGAATTCATGTTTTACCTGTCAATAGGTAAAGGCTTCACACTAAAAGCCACCAGGACTATTGTAACCCCTCCCTATACCATAATGGAAATGGGAAAGCATTTCCATGGACTTTGTTACTGACTTACCTCAAATGACTGGTGGAAAAAATAGTATATGGGTTATAATAGATCGTCTTACCAAGGTAGCACACTTCATTACAATAAGCTTATCTTTCACTCCAGACCAGCTTGCAGAGTTATATATTACACATGTGATCCATCTCCATGGCATTCCAAAGGAAGTAGTTTCCGATCGAGATTCACGATTCACCTCACATTATTGGAAGAACTTCATGAAAGCCTTAGGTACACAACTATGCTTGAGCATAGCATATCATCCAGAAATAAACGGTCAGTCAGAACTACGATTCAGACACTAGAGGGATATGCTCGAAAAAGACTATTGACTGCTCAGAGTCATCAGGAAAGCTATAGTGATGCCAGGCGAAAAGATCTTGAGTTTGAAATAGGAAACTTTGTATTCCTCAAAGTATCGCCTGTGAAGGGAGTTTAGAGGTTTGGCTTGCGTGAAAAGTTGGCACCCAGGTTCGTGGGTCCCTTTGAAATCATTCAGCAGATTGGAAAAATGCATATAGACATGTGCTTCCTCCACATCTTTCAGTAATACATGATGTTTTTATATATAAAATATGAGAAAGTACATTAGGGATCCAGAGCATGAGATAAGTTATGATGATTTACATGTTGAGCCAGACTTGACATACCAAGAAATACCTGTGGAAATACTAGACAGAGATATCAAGAAGTTGAGGAATAAAGAGGTGCCTCTAGTTAAAGTATTGTGGTGGAACCAAGAGTTTGAAGAAGACATATGGGAATCTTAGGTGGAAATGAGAGAAAAATACCCCTACTTGTTTGATTGATAACATTATGTGTTATATATCTTCTTTATAAATGAAATATTGTTCATTATCTTTAAGGTTGTTATGGTTTCAATCCTCTTTAAGGTTGTTATGCCATCATTATAAGTCTCGAGGACGAGACTTCCTTTAAGGTTGTTATAATTGTAAAGCCTTGAACTTGACCGTCTCTCGGATCCTATATCATATGTTCTGGCTCGTCAAGAGGAAATCAAAGGAATTTGTTTCGTGTGAATCAGACTTCGTCTCGATTTGTTATGATTTTTGGAAGAAAGAGAAGGAGGTTTAAGACGTCATTAATCCGTAATAACTGTCATTAAGATTAATCAAACACGATTAAATAAACTAATGATGGATTGAAAACCACTAATGACCATTAGCAAATATCAATCGATAGTTAGTAAAAGATAAGACTAAGCTGCGGAAGTTAAATCATGATTAGTGAAAGTTAATAATGATTAGCATTAATTAAGCGTCATTAGAAAATCTAGAATCCTCTGAAATGTTCTAACTTAAGCCCTACATTTTGGACAAGTTTGGCTAAAACCATGAGCCAAAACCATAGGCCGCTAACCGCGGTCAAGGTCTAACCATAATTTTCTAACCACAGTTAGTGGTTTTTCTGGAGTATATAAATACCCCCTACCCATTCATTCTCTACGATTTCCACTATCACCACCACCCCAAGGGATAGGGTCAAGAGGTCGGGAGGAGGAGTAGGAGGCGAGGAAGGAGCGCTACCGAAGCGATGCTAGGAGAACGAGGAAGAGGAAGGTACGATCCTCTCTTAGTTTGCTTCATGATTTAGGTTTTTGATGAATCCACAATTCTTCGCCTTTATTCTTTTATTTTAGCTTCATTTTCTTAGTCAAACACCTGTAAATACCTACTAATTCCACAATTTTACCGTTTTGCATGCATTTGTTAAAATTGCATTTTTAACACTTTTATGCATAAATAAAAGAATAAAGAAGAAAAGAAAAAGAAAGGAGGTATTTATGCAATAAATACAGACTGACCCGAACCTCGAGAGAAGGTCAAGATTTGACCTGATCGACCAGGAATAAAGTAGGGGAAGATAGGGTTTTATGTCAAAAATCTAAAAATAATTTGTACATAAATTCCATGTATATTTGTATAAAACGTGTACTATTTTATTTGTACATAATTTGAACTCAGAGTAATTATTTTTGTAAACAAAAGTTGTAAATAAAAATGTGTTGTAAATAATAAAAATAATCGTCAAATAAAACAATGTACATATTACTACAATTAATCACCCTCAGATAAAGCCACAATATGATCATTGAAATGCCAATTCTGGTTCCATACGGACTCAAATTGAATCAAACTCACTTCCATTATACTCTAAATTAAATTATCTTTCAAATGGCTATGATTTCATAATTTTGAAGTTACGGTTGGAAAGTCATTTTCTGGGGTGTTTTGTGCAGTTTCACCACTATTTATTGTACATATTTATTCATATTTATTATATATAATGTATATAATTGTAAATATTATTTTCACTAAAAAATAAAAACAAAAAATATAAATAATAAAATTGAAAAAATGTATTAAAAAATTATTTCCTTATTTGTATCTGTGTATATTGTATTATACGTGTATAATATGTGTATACAACTAACTTCCTTAAATAAAAATCACCAAAAAAATAATTATCTAATATTATTTAATTAATTTAATTTAATTACGAAAATTGTAATTAATTATTTGATTTATACACTTACCATGTATATAGGATTTTATTTCATACCTTTAATAACCACCATTATGGTGGCTAATTGATTTTTTTAAAATTATTTTAATTTATTTATTTTAATTAATTTCGAAATTCATTTTCAATTAATTAATTATTTTATTTATTTAATTATTTTATTAATTAACCACTAAACACCTTCCTCATTTGTAGATACATTCCATTTTTATTTTAGTCATCTTTTTAATGGGCTCCTCCTCCCTCATTTCCTCTTGATCAATCTTTAGAGAGAGGAGTCTGATCTTCGAGAGTTGCTCGTTGCAAAAGGGTGCCCAGCCTCCGGTTCCAGTTGGTGACAGCGATTCGATCGTCGTCGAGGCCGTCACGACGTGTCCGATTCCAAGGTGAGATCTGATTTTAATTCTCGTCATTTTTCGTAGGTAAACCGTAGGTCTAATCTCTTTGCTTAGGTTTTATTAATCTTTATATTTTAAAAAATCCCAAAATTTTCACCACACATAATCTACGTTCGACATCGATTTTCCACATCATTTTCTCTACCTCTCCATTTCACATTCTCCCTTGCACAACCTATCACCTCCGACCACACACGGTGGTCGTAGTCACGGATCTATCCTCCACACCTCACCAAGATCCATTCACATTCATTCCTCCTAATTTTGTGCATAAATAATTAATAATAAAAATAAAAATAAAGAAAAAAAAATATTTTTTGCCTCTAACATTTGTTTTGCAGGCAAACTAAAAAATAAAAAAATCTTTCATTTCCTATTTACATATAATTTTTTTATATATTTTTATTTGCTCACAGTAAAAAATAAAAAAAGATACTTTTTTTATAACTCTGTTTACATAAAAAAACAAAAAAATAAAAATAAAACAAAAAATATACGCCAGGCACAGCAAACGGCAGGCTGCCACCCCCGCCGCCCGCATCACAGGTCTGCGGCTCCCGACGCCACCTCCTCCTCTGCAGTCGACGCCTTGCGGCACTGCCCCGCGCCTCCTCCGTGATCTTCCGCTCCAAGAGGCTCCGCGCTGTCCGCAACCTCCATCCCCGACGTCGCCCTTTTCGACCTCAACCGCCAGGAAGGCGATGCCCCTCCTGCAATCCCCAGGTGCACCTCCTGCGCGGGGCCACCCGACCACGCCAGCTCCTCCTCGCCTGAGTCCCACTCCCGCGCACCTCTCCAGGTTCCCCCCCTCCGCACGCCCTTCGTGTCCTGGCAGCGCCCCCTGCTCAACCCCGCTCCCAGCCGCGTGTGGCCGCCCGTCTACGTCCCCTTCGAGCCCGCGAACCACTCCCAGGCCACTCCATCCACCGCGGCCTCGTGCCGCCTGTCCAGCGCCGCCAGCACACGCGTGTGGAGAAGGGGCGACAACGACCAAGTCTTCCCCTCTCTATCATCACGATTGAAAATGAAAGGTGTCAAAACCCTAGGGGAATATAATATTAAGAAAATTGCATTTGACCCCTTGAAGGTTTTCAGAATTGCAGAAAAACCCCTGTCAGCACAATTGTTTTGATTTATTGGGTAATTTGTGACATTCATCCTATAATTTATTTATGTTACATTTCATTGAAAAATCTTTTGTTTAATTGCATTTTGGACCCTACATTTCAGACTTTCATTTTGCGTGCTCTTTTCAATGAAATAAATGTTTTTATGTGTCGAAAATTTTGGCGAAAATTCGTGTATGCTCCTACTTTGTGCCTTAACTTTGCATAATTTTTTTATAGCATTTTATTGTTGTTTAATATATTTAAAAATTCAAAAACAATAACTTTTTGTCTTCCTAAAATTTGAGAATTCATAAAAAATCGAAAATTTGCATAAAAATTTCAAAAAAATGCTGGAGGTGTGTTTGGTGTATATTTCAATTTCTAACAAATTTTCGTGCATTATCTCTTTATAAAAACAAAAAAATACGAGAAATGAAAATATTTAAAAAATGTAGAAAATTCTAGAAAAATTCAAAAAATGTGATTTCAGTTCTGATTGTAGATATTTCTTTGTACTTTATTAAAAATAAATTCCAGAAATATTGAGCACTTGAAGTATTTTTAAGTTGCAAAATAATCTTGGTTGTGCATTGTTTACCTTGTTTTGCACTGTTTGGTTTTTAAAAAATCACAAAAATATCAAAAAAATCGAAAAAATTATCAAAAACATTTTAATATATGTAAAACACTAAAATATTTTCTCTGTAAATTTCTGAGCATTTTTTACTACTTTAAAAAATAAAAAAAGAGTGTGGTGTGTGTGTGTGTTTTTATCTTTTGTGCCTTATATTGAAAATTAAAAAATTCAAAAACCACTAAAAATTCAACTCCGAAATTTGACTGCTTAGTTTTTAAATCGTGCTCCTTGTGTTCGACCCTGGTCGCTATACCGGGTAAAAAGAATAGCGGAAACCGCTTACATTATTTTTATTGATTGATCTTCTCTTAAGTGGTTTAAAATACAAAACTTTCTCGATTGACCGAATCACGCGGTTGAGAACAACGACAACATTGTGATATTATTTATCCCTTCTTAACCGTACGATTTTCGGCTCATCGGTTTTCGATTCATGTTCAGTTTCCTTGTTGTTTTCCTTTCGGTGATTTTATAAGGGGAAACTCTGTTTAAATCTTTCTAGAAATATATCCCGATATAAGAGGAAACTCTGCTGAAATGTTTTATAGAAATATGTTTCCATATCAGGGGAAACTCTGCTGAAATTTTCTTAAAAATATCACCCTATATAAGGGGAAGTTCTATCAAAATTTTAAGAGAAATTATGTTCTTTGCGTTCTTCGTGTGTTCTTCACATTCTTCGTGTTCTTCGTTCATTCTTCGCGTTCTTGGCACATTCTTAGTTTTTTTGATACAATAATAAAATTCGATCGTTTCAGGAGCTATAAATCATCCTGTTGAAAAAGAGTCACGATAAGGCACTGTATACAAGAGAGAGAGCTCGATTATGTAACAAAATCCTTCCCTTTTATTGTTGGATTTTCATATAAGATCATTGAGATTTTTGTATTTATGCTCCTTACTAGGAAGAACCCTAATTTGGCTATTTTTGATAAAGTATGAAAAGTTGCTTTGTAATTTCAACTAAAATAAGGTCTAAGTATCGAATAGGTGCAGTGGTTTGGAAAGTTAGGGTTTGGAAGTTAAAAAAGAGCATAAATTGGGTATGTAAATATATAAATTAACATGTGTGTAAGTCTATACTCAGTATTTATTATTACGCTAATCTAGGGCTTAACGGAAGAATTACATCATAATAATTGATGTGTTTTGAGTTGGATCTTGAAAAGGATTGTGTGTTACGTTAAGAAATGATAGAGAGTAGAACTACATGTCAGGCATGCAACCTGTATGTTTGTCGGAAGGAACCCGTATTGACGTTTCCCTACCTAGGTGGTACACAGTTGTTCTGTTATGATAAGTGCGCACGAAATGAATAATTGCAACACGTGGTACCGGAAGCCAATATATTCGGGTTGAACGTCGGAAGATGTAGTCGTGCCATGTGGAGGCACGGGTGGTTCAATAGCTGTTGGGTCACGATAACATGTATTTTAAGCTGCTAGGTTATATGATTAAATGTTAGCCTAAGGTTTAAGCAACTGAGTCTTCAAAGACGGTGTGCTCCTTTGTTTGCTAGTTGAGGGCTTGGGACTCTGGATAATAAAAAAAAGAAAATAGTTAGGGGTTGTATTGGAGGATTTTTCGAGGCGACGTGCGGCGACATAAGCTTACCAGATCAACGCAATCTCCATTCCCGAAGTGTACACAGCTTCGAGTCCATATAGTGGTGAGGTAATTCACTGGATTAATCCCTGATGTGGAATAGAAAGGAATATGACTTAAATTAATGAGAAGGAATGAAACTTTTTGTGATATCAAGTTTTAAAAAATTACACAATTTGTGATTTTCTCTTCTTCGTTATTTAGCACTCATTAATTGTTATCCTATGATTTACGAAAAACCCAACAGGTGTCGGTGAGCCATCACAAGGACATTAATAATCCAGCCAACTAAAATAGTCATCCAGCCAACCACAATATCTTTATTCTGTAAGCAGTTAGTAATCTTTTTGTGTGTTTCCTTCCAGCTGATATACATGTAAATGATTACAGTGGAATAATGTATCATGTGAACTTTATTTTGTGAATAGAAAAGTGATGAAATACTTCCTTCTGAGTATTTTAATTGCAGTCTATTTCTGAATGTTAGTTGTGATTGCTGAAGGATTCGAAGACCCGAGAATCGGGGTCGTGACACAACCCGTTTCTGGCAAATGATCATAGGAGATTTTCATAGGTTCATGTTAATATCAGAATAGATCTGGATGGGGCATGAATTATCCAAACTTATAAACATTTTTTGTCTTATATCTAAAATACTAACCATCTAATCCCAAATCAACAATCAAACATCTCTTCATTAGCTCATGAAATATCTCCATTTTACTCAACACGTCCTCACATACTTGATCCATCGAGATACCACCGTCTCCACCCGACATCTTAAGCCTTACTTTCAAGGTCGCAAACTCTCAGGTGATTATATCAACCCCTTTAATCCCACCTCCAACGTCGCAAACTATCAGATGATTGCACCAATGCTTAGAGATCCTCCATTGATTCATGGATATTGGGTGATTGTGTCAATGTATCGAGTCTTTCCTCTTGTTTCACGAACTCTAATGTGAGTGTTATAGCCATAGGTGTTCTGAGTAAATTTACCATTTTAGCTCTGATTTGCTTATACAAGTGAGCCTAAACGTATGTATAGGTTTGATCCATATTTTTTGAACCAAAAGTGAATAGATTTTTTATTGGTTTTTTCGAATCTGAGTATATAACGCAGTTACGAACTTTACAATGAGAGGGGGTGAAAAAATTGAAATGGAGAGGGATATATACCAATATTAATTCACTTTTTCCTTCTTTATCTCACTCTTCTTTTTCTGGTGAGAAACCATACTAATGAGGATTCTTCTCTTCAAATAAATACCATCAAAATATATTTTTATATCTTAATGATTTATAAATTTGGGTGTATGTATATTCATGTATGTGTGCATGCATGTGTATTGAATTTTTAACGGACATAGGGAAGCACTGTTTTTGGGTTCCGTCCGTTTATATAAATGAGTATAAAATGTGTTTGGGTTCGGATTGTTTATTTTTGAACCAAATCTGAATAAAACATTCACCGAATCGGATTTGAGGGATCAAACTTATATTTTTTTCGACAGTACTCTTCCAATGACTAGAAACCTTCCTGATAATGCAAACTATATGAAGTTGTGATAATGCCTCGAGGCCTTTTCCCCATGTTTCTTCTCATTATATAATTCAACACCCTCCTTTGACGTTCGTGTGATTACATAATCATAATTTCGTCCAATCATGTCAATAGGTGACAAAGGGGATAATTTTATCTCCGGACAAAATAATCTAATAACAACTCGACTAATAATAAATAGATTACTGCATCGAGGGATTCGAGCATGATAATATTGTGCATGAGGAAGTAGGCTTTTTAGATAAAATATCTCTCTATCTGTTATTAACGAATTCACATGAATTTAATTTTAGAATTGTGATATTTATGATTGTTCAGAAAATGTACGAAATTATGTCAAATTAGGGTTTCTTTCACCGATTAATAATAATGTATCCATATAGTCAATTTGATCTATAATTAAAATATTTATGTTAAGGAACCTATCAATTATTTTTTATTCATGAATACTTAGAGATCGAGGTTTATACATTGAATTGGACATCATACTGATCAGGTTTTGGTTTTGGGTCTTCATGGTTGGACCAGTGGAACCAATCGGTCGAACTGGCGATGGCGCCAACCGTTTAAGAAAATCACAAAAATGAACCAAACTTGAACCACATCGCATCGCTATATCAGATACATAAATAAACATTATGCTACATGATATAATTATATGTATGATGTTATAATAACATACATGCAATGTATGAAATCAATAATTGTGAAAATAAGTGTTGAAAGAATAATTGACGTTGAGGATTACTAACTTGCTACTTCACATAGTGTGACTACGACTACTATTAAAGACATGGATGGATTATTTACTGCTTTGGGAATTGAGTTGTCAATATTCACGACGGAGGGAGATGTCATGATCATGAAGAAGGAAACTTGAGGAAATATTGAGTAGTTAACGCATGTATTCTTAAAGTTAAATGAATGCACCATTAGAAAATTCTAATGGAAATTTAGGAAAAGAGGGGACTTGTACTGAGGAAAACAAGGAAGAGAAAGGTTAAGAGTAACAAAGTAAAGTTAATATGAACTAGAATATGAAAAATTTCTAAAAAATCATAATTTGTTTAATAATTAAAAATCTATAACATTAACTAAAGGTGAGTTTTTCCCTTGGGTATTGCCACGTGGATGGTTGTACTTTCAACGTTGGCCTCCTCATTCCTTGGTGGGATGGAATCCTTGCTTTTGCACTTTTCTCTTCCCACGTGCCTTGTGCCTACTACCGGTGGGTTTTGGAATCTTGATCCTCGTGCTAAACACGTGAACGTTCTCTCAACCTCAACATTTTTTAGAGGTAACCTCAACATTTTTCTATGATTCCCGTACAGGTCCTCAAATATGTCTGTGCACGTGACCATATATGTAATTTGTGGGCTTTCTGCACTTCGTCACTATACTCTTTTCGATATTATTTCCGCTTGAAAACTTTTGGCTAATTATCAATCAGTCCCTACAATTGTATTAAGAAATAATATATTACTAATTTTATATCCAATAAAATATAATATATAAAATAAAAGAAAAGAACTTTTATATATTTAGTAATATACTTTATCATATATTACTTTAGTTTTGAAAATAAAAATCATTTTATTTTTTAATAAATAAAAACATACATAAAAAGCACCTTTTTACTTAAAAAACCTTAAATTTCAAATAAATTCATGAAAATTACATAAAAACTATATTAGATAGATATTAATATGTTTTAAATCGTATACAAAAAACAAAATAAAATATCAAATACAAACCCTTAAAATCTAAGTATTCATAAAAAATATTAAAAATCATACGAAATTCTAAAATACTATTGTGTATCATGGTAAAGGTATTGAAATTCTCTATACAATAAAAATAAAACCAAAAAATATTTCAACTATTTAATAATATTAAACTAATAAAAACATCATAGTTTTATAAATAAAACATTATTTCTTAATATAATTTAATCTTAAATATGAAAAATCACAAAATTGCTCCCAAAATTATCAAAAATAAAGAAAAAATAAACAAAATATAAAAACTTTTTCAACAAGTTTTGAACATTTCTTCTTATATTTTGAGTATTATTTATTTTATATTCCGCCGCGAGGCGCGGGTATGCACCTAGTTATTATTGTAAAAAAAGACGATTATATGAGTGATTTGGTTGAACTATTTTCTTCTGTTTTCCCGCTCTTCGTCTGGTGGCATCGCAGGACCTCTGCTTTTCGTGTCTTCCGTCCTCCCGGCTTTTCCCTCTACGGGGCCCCGACCACCTCTTCCACCTCCGCAGAACTCCTTCCTCCTCCGCCCACACGATCCTCCGCCTCCTCTGTTCGCGTACACCCGGCCTTTGCCATCCGGCGAGAGCCCCGACCTCCTCCACCCCTCTACCAGTGCGAGCCCCTACCACCATCTTGTGTAAATCCCCATCTCCCCCGCCTTCCGCTTCCAAGTTCCGGTCTCCTCGGTTCGCCTCAACCCGCGAGCCAATCGCCCACCTCCACCCGCACGAGGCCTCGCCTCATCCGCCAGCGCAACTCGATCTCCTTCACCTTGTGCGATCCTCGGCCACGCCGCATCGAGCCCCCAATTTCACTTATTCCCATCACATGCATAAAGGCATATTATCTAATAGGACAGTTTTTAGTTTAGGGTTTAGACAACCAATGTTTGGTCGCACGGGAACGTATACTTTCATTTCCATTGCTTTGTGTTTGATCATGAGAATGAGCTCTGTCAGTTTTTAGAAGCACTAACATCTCCCAACAAACTAACCCGCTAGCATTTCTTTTCCGCCTACAAGGCCAAATCCCAGAGCATTGGAAGATCTCACAGCTTCCTCGGATCTCCATGGCCTCGCCTGATTCCTCCCAGACAACCTCGATCTCATCTCCTCGCTCCACTTTCAGTAGAATTGTGTGCTTTCCGTTCCAAAACCACAGACTACAATCGAAAGTTGCACCTTCCCCATTACTTAAATTTGCTATCTTTTGTGTTTCCCTCAGGTTGTGCTGCATGATTGGTGGCTGGTGAAGTCCAAGAGTGAGTGCAGAGGGAAGAGCCTGGCTGTTTGTGGATCCACGAGTACACGGTAATGCATCCACGTGTTATCTTCAATTTGAAGTGTGAATTTGGTGTGTAAGGTTGTTTTTTGATCTACCATTTGGATATTGTTTTGATGAATATTGTTGGGGAGAACTTTTTGCAAATTATTGTAATAGAAGGATGAAAATAAAACCAGAGTTATTGCAGCTTCAAGCGGATGAAGCTAACAATAATTGACACCCATGATGCTTTTCCCATTCCTGCTGTTCGCGAGGCGGAAGAAAAAAAGCACAAGCGTTTGGGGAGTAGAACCTGAGAAAAAGCTCGACTCGGAGAATATTATCCATATATATAGCTCGGAGCAAATATGAGGTCAACTGGTCATTGGACCAAACCCGCTCCCCACATATCGGGTTAACTTGGCCTCCCATCTGGTCGGTCGAGCCCCCTCCCTAGTCTTGAATGTAGGGGTCTCACCCTAGTCCCCAACGAGGTCATAGGATTTCACAAAATTATGATTTTCAGTTGGAAGAAAGATAGAAGCCAAAAGAAATATGGCAATCACTCCCCCACATCATTTATTGTAGTTATTTATGGGTAGGACTAGGTTTGGAGAAAAGTGTAACCTATCGTGTTGTTATTACTGAGGATGGTCACTCTCTACTTACTAAACGTAAATGACCAAGGGTTGCAATTTGACTAGGAGGTTAAAACGTGGAATTAGTAGAGGGATGGCATCGAAATGAATGATGGATATCTCATAATTTTCAGACCATGTATAGGCAAAGCTATGAGATATCCCACATTTCACTTGAATTATGATTTGTGAGTTCTTGAATCAATTAGGGATATCTGACAGATATCCCACACATCTGATAGAAATGTGCCTTGGGAAATCAAGTTAGCCAACATAATGGAGTTGAATGAATTTGACTAACTAAGACATGGTGTATGAATTGGGATGTAGCAGGTATTTCTAGTTTTTATTAAACAGAAAAGTTGTATGGATTTGTATGCTCATTGTTAGTAGAAATACCTAGAGAATTCCAAGTTTAAAGGATGAATTGAGCAAGTCCTTTTCTATGAAGGACATGAGATTGGCAGTTTAGATTTTTGGTATGAAAATTATCCATGACAATAGAAATTGGTTATCCCGAGAGAAGTACATTGAAAAAATACTTCAAAGTTTCAACATGGATAGGGTCTAGGTCGTGAATACCCCTCTTGGAGAAACATTTCAAGTTAAGCATCAAGCATAGTCCAAGGATAGAAGATGAAAAGAAGGATATGGCAATGATTTCTTATTCCTCGGTCATAAGCAACATGATGTATGCTATGATACGTGCTAGACATAAAATTGTTCATTTTGTTGGAGTTGTCAATATATTTATCTCAAATATAGAAAAGAGCATAGAAACAACAGAAGGAGTGGTTTCTGGGGGCAGAGGAGTTTTTTTCTTCAAATATTTGTAATATGTCCCATTTTACTGCTTGGTTATGAATTGGATTGGGCTCATATGCTATTCTGCATCTAGTAGAATTTTTATTGCATTTTCTTAATAACTACCGTAATTGAAATGATAATGAAGACAAGCAGTGACACCATAACAACCTTTGTTTGAGGCCTAAAGTCGTACTTGCTATTTTGTTTCCATTAAATCAGTGACTAGAAATGTATGCATAAGTGTGAATAACTCGAAAGCTTTTATGCCATATACTATAAAATTTGACTTGCTTTGCAAAATATGTGATCGTTTGTTATACGATCAAAGTATGAGATACAACTTTTTCTCTACCAATGGAAATGGGGAAAAATTAAAACAATGTATTGGAGAGAACTAATTGGTGGTGTTGGTGTGCTGGAGAGAGGAGATTGGGACATTTGGATGACACTAGTGGAGAAGCTGTTGAAATATCCCTTGAACAGGGCTATGTGAATACACAGTTTGTCTGGAGAGGCACTACACTGCCAACTTTTATGCCAAACAAGTTTCTGTGCTTGGTGAACTTGGCCAAGGGATTTTTAGTAAAGTGGAGTGGTCTCTCTAGATATGCTTTTACTGAGATCGAACACCACTTTCTTGGTTAATAAACGAGGAAAGAATTTTGTGGACTCCTATTTCATGTCCAATAGGTTGTGTTTGCAAAAACCTTGTCCATACTCCATAGATGTTGTAGAGATATAGTTCATATTTCTGTACCTTTTACATATTTTTCTGTTCAGTTGTCTTCTTTATGTAATTTGCCCATAGGTCTCTCCCTATGTAAGAGAACCTTGGGCCCAAGGAATAAATAACTCTTTCTATTTTTCCAACATAGTATCAGAGCGGCGGTCCTAGACTGGAGCTCCTGTACCGAAACCCTAACCCTAACCCCTCTCGCACGCCGCCTTGGGCCTCCCACCATCGCCGCCTTGGGCCTCCCACCATCGCCGCCTAGGCCCCTGTGCCTCGCCGTGCCCTGCTTAGGCCCCCTAGGCCCTGTCGTACCTCGCCGTGCCCTGCTTAGGCTCTTGCAGCCTGCCGCCTAGGCCCTGCCGTCGTCTAGGTCACCGTCGAGTCTCCTTCTTGATGGGTTTGGTTGCTTGAGTCTACACATGCAACTGAACCCTTGTATGTAGTGTAGACAAAAGTCTTTCTCGTCTACAACCCTAGTATTCTCTTATCATCATGTCAGAAAGCAAGGTTGATATTCCCTCCATAGGCGCCTTCAAAGGTCCTGCGCCTATAGTGAAGATGGATGGGTCAAACTATGAATTGTGGGCTATGCGGCAGTTCGTGAGTATGATGAAGTCTACAGGTACGAGGAAGAGCCTGCTGAGAAGATTGGGGTTAACGCCTCATGGGAGGCGGATGATGCATATGCCAGGGTTTGGCTTTCTGGTACATTGGCAATAGAGATCGCCAATGATATACTCCATCAGCCCATTGCCAAAGCAATGTGGGTTATTCTTGCTGCTACTTATTCACAGGCAAAGAATGAGATCAAGATTTTACAACTCCAGCATGACATCTTTGCTATCAAGCATAATGGACGGCCTCTCCACTCTCTATATACATCTTTGCACGGGATGTTCGAGAAGCTCTATAGCTTATTGCCTCTCACATCTACCCCTGAGTAGCAGAAGACCTACAGGAATGCCACCATGGTTGGTGTGTTCCTTGCAACACTAGATCCAGAGTATGAGGCGGCCCGCTCCCAGATTTTGGCTGACTCCACTATTCCTACCATGGAGGAAGTATTCCGCAGACTTAGTCGGATCACTGTTCCATCTTCTATTGCCATTATATACGTGATATGATCCTGAAGGGCTTCATTGCTACATCTCATGTCAGCTCAGGGGACCAAATTGTAGACATTCTCACTAAGGCCTTACTTAGAGGGCCCTTCCAGAAGTGTCCGTCCAAGCAGAGCATAATGGATATCTATGCTCCATCTTGTGGGGGGGTGTAGAGATATATTCCATATTTTTGTACCTTTTACATATTTTTCTGTTCAGCTATCTTCTTTATGTAATTTGCCCATAGGTCTCTCCCTATAAAAGAGAGCCTAGGGCCTAAGGAATAAATAACTCTTTCTATTTTCCCAACGGATGTCGCCAAAAATTGGAGGGGTATGCCAGTTGCGATTACATCATCTCAGGTTTTGGCTTACTAGCTTAATTATTTGGGACTTCTTCTAGTTTGATTGCAAAAAAACATAATTTATAAGAAAGATGTAGGCATATGTTGTTGGTTTTGGGCATGTTGAAGTGGTTGGACATACTTGAGGATGAGCATGCATTGTCTTATGCAACGATGAATGGTCATCAAAGGTCTGGGGATGGAGGTAGCTGGATATATGGAATTAGAGGTTTATTTAGTGGATGTTTTTGTTTAGAGCCATGGGAGAGAGATGAGGGCCACTATTCGTACAGGAGGGAAACCACATTTTACATTTTCTCATGAGGATGAGAGGAGTTGGGGGAGAGATGAAGGAGGTGGAGGGGGCCTTGCGTGCGACCAATAGAGGTCCTCTCAGGGTGCCAAACCTTTGCCTATGGTTTCTAGGGCTTCACCTTGGGCTTCGACGCTGTCATGGGCTTCAACTTCTCGCTTGGGGTAAGGCTGCCTAGGGTTGTGGGTAGGTCACCTTGGGTTGCATTGCCGCTGTGGACGGCCTTTAGCTTCCGCCTAAAGGTTTGGAACCTCCATATGGAGGTTTCAACCCCTATGGTGGCTGTTGTTGTTCTTGTGGTGTCGTAAGGTGTGTCGGTGCTTCTGCACCATTGTCAGGTGGTGGCGGTTCCTCTGGCTCTGACTTGGGTGGTGCTAGGTTCGGAGTTCTACAAGGTCTTGGTGCTTATTAATCATAGAAGACCGTATCGATATCGATATCGTATCGGTCCACCCGGAAAAAGAATATATCGGGATATATCGCCCATATATCGACAATATAAGTGGAAATGCTGAAAATGGCTCAAAAATGGTATTTTTGCCGTTTTTTCTTCAAAAAGTAAGATCATCCAAGATATTAAAAAATAAATAACCTAAAAATACACATTTATATCACACATATCAGTCATTTATACCCCATATATCACACATATCGGTCATTTTGAACATATCGATGTTAATGTTGATTCCTGACTTATAGTTATTGAAAATGGAGTTCGTCCAAGTTCGTAGAACATTAAATAACTTACAAATATATTCTTAGATCACACATATCGATCATCTATGATCCTTGTATTGCACATATCAGTCATATGGAACATATCGCTGGTACTGTTAATTGTTGACCTACAGATATTGGAAATGAAGTTCATGTAAGCTCTTAGAACACTAAATAACTTACAAATATACTCTTAGATCACACATATAGATCATCTATGACCGTTATATCGCATATATCAGTCATATCGAACATATCGTTGTTACTATTGATTGCTTGTGGATGTCGGAAATATAGTACATACAAGTTCTTATAACACGAAATAACTTACAAATATACATTTATATCACACATATCGATCATCTATTACCCTTATGTTGCACATATCTGTCCTACTGAGCATATCATTATTAATGTTGATTGTTGACTTATAGATATCGGAAATGGATTTCATCCAAGACTTATATTGCATCACATATTATGTATAAACACTATATTCGAGCTATTTTTGGAACTAAACAAATAAAGAGCATAATAGCATTTTTTAAAAAGAGACATAAATCTAATTATATTTTTGAAAGGGGAAGAAGATGAATAAAAATCGATTGGGATACCCCAAGGTGAAGAAACATTGTTTGCACTCCCTGTCACACCATACCATACCGAAACAAAATATATAAAACATGACGTGTTTTAATGCTAGGAGTAACAAAATAAGTAGTGAAATCAAGCTTACAAGGGTATTATTCATCAATATATAGATATTGACAAAATTTCGGCGATATCAGTCGATATCTGGGATTTTTTGTACCGATGTGGGCTGATATGGCGATATATCGCCGATTTATCGGTCATATATCGCCCTGGTAATTGGATGTGCACCCTGATATCGATATCCCCTTCCTCCTGATAACGATATATCGACGACATATCACCGATATATCGCGATATGGTCCTATATGTTATTAAGGTCCGAAGGCTGATGTTGGGCCTTCGACGATAGGAGATGACAATTGAAAGGTTTTACAATGCCGTAGATCCCGTCATGGGAGTTTGAAACAACCTTCCATGAGTCTTCAATGTTGCAAGTGTGGTGGTTGGGGACATCAACGTTGGAATTGTCAGGTCTGCAAAGTTTGGTGGCCTCTGATGTCCCACACCTTGGAGTCGGATGGGGGCACGGTACGGCTTCTGTCCCATTCGGATGGTGCAAAAAAGATCTCTCATGAGAATGATGATGTGCCAGTGGTTCCGTACTACTCGTGTTTGATTACCTCGGTAGCTTGCGGTGTCTTGATAGAGAAGGTCAGAAGGTGCCTTGGGTCCTTTCTCGTGGACCACTTTTTAGGATGTTATCCCCTTAGAACCTTTGTCTGTTTGTATATATGGTCTCTCTGACTCGCAGATGAGGATTTGGCTGACTGATGATGCTGTTATTTCTGGGGTTGCTTGGAGAAGGCGTCGTTTCAAGGATGGGGCATTGCCTCGACTGACCAACATGAATTTATGCATTTTTGGTATGTCGTTCACTTGGCAATGGCTTGATTGTGCGCCTTGGCATCTCGGATGGGCTCCGACCGAGAGATGGCAGTGATGCGGTTATATGGTTGAGTATGCGATACATGGTATTTTTTTAGGATGTGCATGTGGCTGGTTGTACCTCCTCTTTCTGTTGTTGGATGAATGCTTACCGCCACCTCCTGCCGACGGTCTTCCATTTTTCTGGACTCCATGCATATGAGGACCCTTACGAGGGGCTCCTTTGATCCGATGTACTTGTCTTCTCATGTGGCTTTTGACCCTTTGTTTGGTACATACTGCCCTATGTGCTCGACACTTGTGGATCTTGGCTTTCTTTGAGGGTGAAGCAAGGGCTGCAACTTAGAGTCATATATATATGAGCCTATGGCTAGCTTGCCACATGAGTTGGCTTCTCATGCTAGGGTTCGTGGTTCTTTGGTTGCACGTTTTAATGGACGTAAGAAGCGCGCCTCTCATCATCGAGGATTGGTGCAACTCGCGCTTGTCATCTACAAGGCAGATCGCTGGAGGGTTTTTGTCCAACGTCATACGTGAATGCCTTTGGGCCCGAGACCAGGCTCGAAGGTTGCATCTTTGGTGGAGATTATTGAGGAAGTGGTGCTTGTGAATGATAGAGTAGGATAGTGATGCTTGTTGCTTTAAGGGTGACAACCCCGAGAAATCTGCCGTCTCTTTGAAGAAGCTTGAAAAGTAGGAAAGATTGCATGCTGCGTGAGGGTGTTATTGGTGGAGGTATCCCCTACTATTGTTAAATGGATGTTCTCTTGGAATGTCCAGGGCCTTGATCAGGCAGATAAGAGGAGGGCGGTGTGTGCTCTTTTAGAGGGGTGAAAGGTAGACAGAACTGAAGATGAGTTCTGCTTATCATCCGCAGACAGACGGGCAAAGTGAGCGTACCATTCAGACGCTTGAGGATCTACTTCGCGCATGCACTTTAGAGTGGAAAGGGTCCTGGAAAGATCATTTGCCTTTGGTAGAATTCACGTACAACAACATCTATCACTCCAGTATTGGCATGGCACCTTTCGAAGCCCTATACGGACAGAGATGCCTCACACCTCTCAGTTGGCGGGAGGTAGGTGATCATGCTCTCTATTCCGTGGATCTCCTGGAGGAGACCGCGAGAGCTGTTGATCTTGTGAGACGGAGGCTTCTCACGACACAGAGCCGCCAAAAAGAGCTATGCCGACCGTCGGAGAAGAGACTTGGAATTCCAGGTGGGAGATTGGATATTCCTCCGTATATCTCCCATGAAGGGAGTGCAGAGATTCGGTATTCATGGCAAGTTGACGCCACGATATGTTGGACCTTTCGAGATTCTGGCTCGTGTAGGAAATGTGACATACCGAGTAGCCCTTCCTCCACATCTTTCTGGTATTCACGACGTTTTCCACATATCCAGCCTGAGGAAGTATGTGCACGATACTCGACACATTATCAGTTACGAGAATCTCGATGTAGAGCCGGATCTGACTTACGAAGAGAAGCCAGTCCAGATTCTTGATCATGCTGTGAAGAAGCTTCGCAGCAAAGAAATTCCATTGGTCAAGATTTTGTGGCACCGTCACGGCACGATATGCGGGCACGATACCCGCAGCTTTTCTTATGTAATCATCAAAACAAGCTTTGTAATTAGATACATGATAAATATATGGCTTGTTTTCTCTTTGAGGTTTTTATGGGTTCAAAACCCTTTAAGGTTTTTATGGACATAGGAAATTCTAACAAGACATCTAATAGCCTCAACTCGAGTCTCGAGGACGAGACTCCCTTTGAGGTTTTTATATTTGTAACGTCCATATCCTAACAAACCCGAACTCGTCCGATTTTGGGTCCAATGAACCCAATAACTTTGTTGGTCAACGCCAAACAACCTAAAACGGTCAATTTATTATGAATCAAAAGTCGTTCGGGCGAAATCGACCGAAAAACGGTCGCATCGTAGCGCGCGCCGTGAAAAAGCCGCGACGCAAATTCAGAAACTGCAAAATGAACCGAGACCATCATTAGATCCGATTCGACGACACGAGACCAACGAAATCGACCGTTCGTCAATCGGATGTCGTTTGGTATTTTAATTTCACAAAAATTTAACCTTAAACAAAAAACGTATCCGAAAATTTCGGGTATTCAAAACCCGACCGAAAGTATATCAATATTATACTCATATTGACCGTCATTTTGAGACGATCGAAACGAGATATTACTCGTCGAAATCCGACATCCGAGGTGCGAATACGGACGAATTTTGTGTCTTAAATAAATAAATAAATATATTTAAAAAAAAATAAAACAGAAGCAGACTGCTGCTGGAAATTCCAGCAGCCTCCACTTGCCTTTTTCCTTCTCTTCCACTTAGCATCTCACTCTTCACCACTTGGCAAACAAATTTAGCCCCACTCTTTATATATATATCAGCCATTCCCATTTAACTCTCCTACATTTCCATCGTAAGGAATCCATCCCTTTCCAATCTCGGCTGAAAATTCTAGCCATTGAGTGGCTCCTCTTCAGCCAAGGAATCCCTACTAGAGGTACTGCTTTCTTTCAGTATTCTTCCTTTACTATCTCCCAAATCCCTTTCCAATTCTTCAACGAGAGGTGAAGAGTTTACATCTTTCCTTTTCTTATATTCTCCTCTTTTCCATCTTGCTGGAATTCCATTTCAGATTTTTGATTTTGCCTTAGATACTTGGAGTTGTTCCAAGGCAGTTCGGTAGAATTTACTCCAAGAACTGCATGCTGCCTTTGCTGGATGTCCAGCAATCTTCTTGCTTCAACAATTGCAGCAATCAATCAAGCTCCTGGAGCTCTTCCGTATCAAGCAACTGCAATTCCAGCAGCTGAAATTTCCTGGAAACACCCCATCTTCATCAAAACTAAATCTCCTGCATGTGTTTTACTCCAAAGATTGGAGCAAAGTTCAAGGTACCTCCTTCCCCCTCATTGCTGCCATGCATGTCTATTATACCTAATCTTATGTACAATCCTTCTTCCTTTCTCTCTTGCTACCACTCATGTGCTTTGCACAAATTATTCCCTCTTGGTTCAGGATTTGGGTCTGGAATTGGGAGGAATTTAGGAATATATGCCAAGAACAGTCTAATCTGGAATTATGAAATTTTCATCATGCATGCTTATTTCCGAAATTCGAATGGAAGAACAAGTTATTGGTTTTGTTAATCATTCCAAAATGATCAGATTTGGAAGTGTCAATAGTGTATACAATTAGGTCAAACAAGAATCCATTTGCTTGTGAAGAAATTTCCGTTCTGTAAATTTTCGGGATGCATTAATCTAATCCTCATTAGATAGTACACATGTCTTACAACAGTAATTCCTGTGACTATAATCTTAGTGCTTAATTAGCTACTTGTTAATCACTATTCACCGTTTAACATATATAACTTGGTCGGTGTTCCCTGTTTAAGAAATTGGCCTTCTCATAACTTTAGTTAACACAATATATGTAAGAAAAATCCATTCAATTTTTTTATACACTCATCCTGCTTTCATTCGTTGGCCTTCCTTTTGATCATATAGATCCTAACACATACATAACGTCAAGTTCATCAATACCATTCTTCCTGTATGGCATATTTTTGTTATCTTTCAAAATTATATGCATTGTGTTACTTTAAGATTAATTAGAGTTGGGATGATGCCATTAGATGTAATATGAAATACATCCAACCTTTCTCTGTTATGAGGAAATGCCCTTAACCTTTGTCTATCACGAGGAAATAACCTTAATCCTTAGACTTGACCTTATTTCAGCATTAGCTTCGTTCGTACTGTATGATTTCACATTGAAATTTTCATTAGTAGATCTTTTACCGAGTTGTGTAATTGTATTTAATATATAATACATGACTACAATAAGTTTTGTTTATTTTAGGACCACAGTGATGAGGATCACGATTTTAGTTAACCTTGACTGAACTTCTGAGTCAATTATAGAGATTGAAAAATGATACTTTAACCTTTATAAAAATAAGGAGTGGAATTAATGGGGGTATTCATGTTGATGGTTGGAGAAAGAGATAATATCTGGCTAATTTGAAACTACAATTGGTAAGGGAAAAACACTGTCAATGAAATAAATCTCAATCTATATGTGGTTAGTAGTTGCCATTGGTTCCAATTAATTTCATTATTACTTCTTAATCCAAGAAGCAGAAACGTTACATATATACTCATTAAGCCAGTACCTGAGACTTGATTAAAAAAAATCCATATAAGACCACAAATGAGCAATCTCATATTTATAAATATATTAGAGATGTATCATATGGAAGTATATAGGATCTGGACTGACTTGTATTGTAGTAAGCAACATTGGTACTCCAAGACCTGAAGGAGTACTAAATATAAGATCTGTTTTCACAGCCTAACAATCTAGAATATATCATCCAGTCATCATGAGGGAACACAGTCATCATGAGGGAACGCATAGGGATTTCGTACTAAATAAACCTTATGTTTTGGTGAATAATTTACATAATATCACCCGAATATACTATGCAAGGGCACTTAAATCAATGGAATAATGAATTCAAACACTACTTTCAAATTATATATCTTTAGATATTAATGACTCGCAGTAAGAAGCCTATTTAAGGAATGGAAATCATAGAAATGATTGCACTTTTATATAAGTCCAACAATGATGCCGATAAGACCGTTGATCTACAACCTAGATCTCGACAATCAATTACATAAAAGATCGAGAATGAGTCAAGTGGCCAGAAAAGTAAGGATGTTGGGAATCAATGATCAAGTGAAGATATTAAGGATTATTAATGATTGACAAATATTGCCGGTTGTGGTGAATCTTACACCTGACCGTGCGAGGGCGCGGTGACCCTCAGCTGGGCGGGAGAATAGGAAGCCCAGTTAGGGCAGCGGCCGCCAAGTGCGCGGGTCTAGGATCCCAGTCCCTTTTCGATTTTTACGTGAGCTCACAGTGTTTTTACACCTCGTTGGGATCCCGACTTTAGACCACTCCGCTGACCCTGTTTTAGGATACCCAGGCGGGGGATCCTTGGTTTTCAGTTTTACGTACGAGCTCGGTTGCCCGTTACCGGTCGGGCTGTTTCTAGAACGACTTTTCCGGGAAGTCCCTCTCACCCGTCTCAGTGGCGTAGTTTGGGAGTAGACCTATCCCTCTATTGGACCGTCCTTCCAACTAGAGGGCGAGACGGAAGAGCCTTTTGTTGGCTTCTTCACCGCTTGAGTTTTTCTTTCGCCAACAGACTTGGCGATTCTACATCCAGATCATCCATCTCTATATCCATACCATCTAGAGTTACATCTGAGACTGTTGCACTTAAGGTTTTAAGGGATTATAATTAAAATTAAGTAACTGGAAAAGATACTAATCTGATTCAAAATCCCTTTGAGTTAGTGGACGTGTTGGGAACTTAGTTAGGATGCATTACACAACACCGCATGCCTACGGAGGCCCCCCAACCCTAAGATATTCCCCAAGTCTTAGAGTCATAGTGTGAGGTTTCACAAGAACCAAGACCACAGACTATCCACTAACTTAAAGGAGTAACTAGACTTCAGAATTAAATAAACCATTATATCTTCTCATCTTATCTTTCCCATCATCAAAATCCAAAAATATGATCTCTGAGTAATATGAGAATAAAATATCATACTTATGATCAATTAGTCACCATAGAAATATACTCATGTGGGAAATGTTGGGATAATGGCTGATCATAAGAGGTGCTTGCTAGAAATTGGAAACCTTTTACAATTGCAAGTAGAAATAAATTTTAAATTTGAGTTGCTCATGCCTCTCTACTTGCTTTCTTTTGTAAATAATAAATGCATGTTATTTTTATATAAGTTTTGGGAGGTACTAGCAACCGCTGACGCCTTTTCTTCCTTGCACGCTTGGCAGGCAAACAGCTTGCAGTTCAGTAGCTATACATGGGTCCAGAAGATAAATTTTATACCCAACGGTATGGTTTATTTTGTGCCAGTTTTTGTAAAATTTATAATGTATTATGTTTCTTTCTCTTCAGTCAGATTTTGGGATATACTGTATGTACTGTCAGACTTTGTACATGTAAAATATATGGAAGTTAATGAAATGAAATAAGATTTTGGTGACCATTGTTCTATGTGTTTGTGGTTATAAATGTTGATTGTGAATGTCATGTGGAAAATTATTCGCGCGGAAAATTTCCCCTTACTTTCAGTTACTTAATGCGATAGAAATGAATGTTGTAATGCAAAATGTGTGATTAACGGGTACCCGGATCCTAGGGGTCTCACAGTCTATTTACAGGAGACAAAGATGGATGCATGGGACGATTTTAGTTGGAGTAACTTGGCAATCTCTCATTTTATCGAGACATGATGATGCTGTATGTGGGTGGTTCGTGGGGCTTGATTATTGGTTGGAATATAGAGGGCTTCGAGCTTGGGTAGTCGGTATGTGACACCTTGGTATTATTTATACTGTTGCAGGGAATCTCAGATGGTTATCAGCTTTTGATGTCGACAGTCTATGGTCCCACGGGTACACCATCATCTGTGATATGAGAGGAGCTCCGATTGTTGCATGCACGCTTCCTGGACCATGCATGGCTTATTGGTGGTGACTTCAATGCCACGCTTCTTGTTGCCGACTAACCATGTAACATGGGTGGTTTGGACCCTTGCTCCTCATCGTTTGCTAAGTTTATTAATGATTTTTTAGATGGAGGCATTATATGCGACGAACTTGAAATATACGTGGAGGGGCTCATCCTCTTGATCCCACTTGGATCATTTTCTCAATTTTATTGGACTGCTAGAGTGCTTTCCCTTGGGGTTTGTGATGGCCTTGCTCAGGTCGCATTTAGACTATACACTTAATATGCCAGGACTCGGGTGATGGCCAATGCTCGGGTAGCATTTCCAATTTGAGTGTCTAGATGTAAATGGAGGGCTTTCATGAGAAGATCCTGAGTTACTGAGAGGAAACAGAGGTTACGGGCTCGACATCTCAGAGGATGGTAGAGAAACTCAAGACCTGACGTTGCATGCTTATTTAGTATAGGAGGGAATCTTGGGCGCTTCGTAGGCGAAGGTGAGACGCTTCATAGACTGGGGTTGTGCATTTGGATCAGATTGAGGGGTCCAGGGGGCTATAGGAGGAGGTAGCTGCGAGGCACGAGCTTAATCGAGTCCTTATGGAGGAGAACAAGAGCGTAAGCGAGTGGTGGCATCGGTCGAGGCATAGGTGGCTAAAGGAGGTGCAAACATCGAACTTTTTCATGTAGTGGGTAGTGGCTACATAAGGTGGAACATGAACATGATCAACTCGATTGAGGTGGATGGTGATGAGCTTGTGGGAGACACCTCATTGGTGATGCAATGGGAAGACATTATCTAGGGTTAATTGGCATATGCTTAGCAACGATGTGAGATGGATGGGAAGGGATATCCCATGTTTGTCGAACTTGCAATCTGAGTTGATGGGGCTATTTTTGATGTCTGAGGTCAAGAGGGCGGTAGTTGATCTGAATGTGGATGGATCTCTTGGATTGGATGGATTCCCGATTTTCTTCTTTCGAGAGTTTTGAGACATGGTGGGTCAGGACATATTAGAAGTGGTAGAGGAATTGCACCAGACGAATGGTGGGTTCGAGCAGCTTAATCTCTATTCTGTTCCTTCTACCAAAGGAGATAGTGAGGCACATAGATGATTTACATCCTATTGCACCATCTATTGTTGTTTATTTGATTATGGTAAATGTGATAGCCAACAGACTTCATGAGGTGCTTGGCTACTATAGATCCTCCCCATATGACGTCCATCCGGGGTCGTCACATGATGGAAGTGGTTGTGATGGTATCTGAGATTGTTGTGAAGTGGTTTGGGAGGAGGACCAAGGGTATCTGTTCAAAGTGGACTTCTCGAAGGCATCCCTGCATCTTAGGGGATTTCCTAACGAATGGATAATCTGGATGAAGAGATGCGTGACAATTGCTTCTTATGCGGAATTGGTGAATGACATACATCGGGGTGGTTTCTTTCAGCCATGATACAGAGTCAGGCATGGTTGCTTGTTTGCACCATTACTTTTTGTGATGGTGATGGATGCTTTGGTGAAGATAGCAGTGGGGGCCGGTGAGGGTGGTTTCCTGGTTGGTTTCCTTATAGGTGGGATTTCGGTTCCCATTCTTCAGCACGCATGCGATACTATCTTCTTTGTGGAGGGACGGTTTGCTGGGACGTTCTGCGACAACAGACGTGACAACCGCCATCCTTGAGCTATTTGGGCTATGTGGAAAGGAATAAATGAATTGATTATTCCTAAGGCCCTAGGGTTCTCTTATATAAGAGGAGAATCGTATTTGGGAAACTTACATAATAGAGGCGAAAAGAAAAGAAAATACATAGAAAGATGAAAAAATAAACAATATCTCAACACTTCCCTCAAGGGCAAAGATATCAATCATGCTACGCTTGGAGCATCTCTGGAATGACTTTCTGGCTAGGGCCTTGGTGAACACATTTGCCGTCTGTTCCCTCGAGCTGACGTGAGAGGTGGAGATAATAACCTTCTGAATCATGTCACGAGTGTAGTGATAGTCGACCTTGATATGCTTGGTCCTCTCATAGAAGGCATGGTTGTTGGCAATGAAAAGAGTAGCCTTGTTGTCGCATTGATGATTCATGGGAAGAGGTACATTAATAACTAGGTCAATTAGAATGGATCTGACTCACATCATCTATGTACTCCCCTGTGATATGGCTCTGTAACTAACTCTGCACTCGATATAGTGACCACCTTCTGCTTCTTGCTCTTCCATGATATTAAGGAGCTCCTTATGAATACTGCAAAACCTGAGGCAGACTTCCTGTCTTTGGGACATCTCGCATAATCTGCATCTACGCATGCTGTAACAAGGGATGTTCCTTTGCTAAATAAAAGTCCAGTACCAGGAGAGGTTTTCATGTACCTCAGAATCATATGGACTGCATCCATATGTGCCTATTCAGGCTGCTCCAAGAACTGGCTCACTCTGCTCACTAGAAAGGATTATGTCTGATCTCGTAATAATCACATATAAGAGCTTCCCAACGAGTTTCATGTAACTCCTCTTATCTACCTCATATATGTCATCATCATATAACTTCATTTTCGGGTCCATGAGAGTAGTGGTAGACCGGCAAGCCTGCAATTTGCCATGCCTATCTCAGAGAGAAGATCTGTAGCGTACTTCCTCCTGGTTCTAGGCGAACTCGAGTCCAAGGAAGTAACGTAGATCGTCAAGGTCCTTGGTTACAAACTGTTAATCTAGGAAATCCTTAATTGTACGTGTGCCCTGCACATCATCCCCTGTAACAATGTTATCTTTAATATAGACCAGTATAGCAAATGTACCTCTCTCCTTGGTCAAGGTTAATTGTGGGAGGCTTGCGAACACTGAAACGTGGCAACAAATGGGCCGAAGTATCATGTGGCGATGGTGAGGATCCATAGGAGCAGGTGTTGCTGGTGGAGGTGGCAATGGGTGGCGGAGGTGGTGAAGGTGCTGGTGGGGTTGGAGGTGGTAGTGCCATGAGAGGAGGCACGTATACCTCCTCTCTCTTGAGTAAGACGGAGTCAAACTGTCACCTGTAGGAGAGAAATACATGACAAAATCAAAAAAGGTGACATCAACACCGACGTAGTACTTTTGTTTGACAGAGTCGAAGCAATGGTTCCCCTTCTGGGTATGAGAGTAGCCTACAAAGACACACTTGACACCTCCAGGGAAGAGTTTGTCACGACCATGCGTTAGGTGATGAACAAATGCCACAACGCCGAACACACGTGGTGTAAGGGGGACCATGTCATCGAGAAACGTAATCGAGAAAGGGACCTTCTATCCTAAAATAGAGGAAGGCATACGGTTCACCAAATAACATAAAATGAGAATTGTATCACTCACAAAGAGTGTGGTACATGACTCTGAATCGAAAGTGTCATGGTCACATCAAGTAAGTGATTGTGTTTGCGTTCGACTACACCATTATGTTGAGAAGTGTAAGCACATGAGGTCTGGTGTATGATGTCAAGAAACTTGAAGAACTCAGAAAGTTGTAATATGCAGAACTTTGAGGCATTGTCAGAGCAAACAAACTTAATAATAGTAGAGAACTTATTATTTATTTCAATAGTACTAAGCCTTCTCCCACTACAAGTAGGGTTGGCTACATGGATTCTTGCTCAGATCCATGTTGAAATTATTATTTATTTCAATAATAAAAGATTTAATGACATGCCCATCTTCAGACTTGCTTTTCAAAAGAAAAACCCAAGATACTCTTGAAAAGTCATCGACGACTACAAGATAAAACATGTATACCTGGTGATCAAGAACACAATTGGGACCCCAAATGACAAATTGGACAAGCTCAAATAAATGTCTGCTACTACGATTGTGAGGATTGGGAAAAGAAGAACGATGATGCTTCTCAAGCTGGCAAACCTCGCACTATAAGATAGAATGTGTGGATATCTATAGGAGGACATGACAACTTTTACCAATGTGTGGATACCAACATCCCGCGCACCATTGCATCTGTGATCGTCACCACTTCTTCTCACCCATGTGCATGGCCACCTTGTTGAGATATTAATTATCTTTCATGTCTTTATGTATTATTTATTTCCTTTATCTTCTTTATGTAATTTACCCAACATGTTAATCTCAGATATAAGAAAACCCTAGGGCTTCATGAAAAAACAATTCATTCTTCGGTTTCCGCATGGTATCAGAGCGACAATCTTATATTGAGAGTTCTCGTACCCACCGTGCCCTAACCCCACCCATGTACCTCTCCTCTCTCTCTCTCTCCGATCAATTACCACCGCCGCAATTCCCTCCTTACAGGGCTGCCATCTCCCTCTCCTTGGGTTGTTGCCGCCGCCTCTCTCTTCCACGGGGCCAACGTCATCGCTATCTCTTCCGTGAGGATCGACTGTCGTCGCTACCTCTCTCCGCGCATGGTTAGGTGGTGTTCCAGTAGTATGTAGGGGCTCTCTCGGCCCCTACACTATCCGCCAATTGCGGAACCATCCGCGGACTGCGACGTGTCCTTTTCTGGCCCACATGGGTGTTTTTTTCCTACGTGACCAAATTGCAGTCTAAAACGATCTGATTTTGTTTGAAAAACAAGATTTCAGATATATAAATCTTGTTTTTTGGTCCTAGCGCGACTTGAGGAGTAACAAGGATGGGTGTATGAGTCTACATGTACAACCAATCCTTCATATGATCGTGTAGACGTGCTTGAATCACTATACTTCTCTAGTCGAGTTCCTTTTTTGGGTCTTCTTTAACCATGTCAGAAAATAAGGGTGTTGTCTTCTCTTCGTCTGGTGCCTTCAAGGGTCCGGATCCCATTGTGAAGATGGATGAGACCAACTATGAGTTGTGGTTTATGCAGATTCTGACCCTTATCAAGTGCAATAACAAGGAGCACATTCTGATAAAGCCAGAGCTGATGGATAAGACTAGGGACAATGCTTCATGGAAGTAAGACGGCATGTATGTGCATATTTGGCTCTCCGGGACCCTCACCACAGAGATAACCAATGATATTGTGAATCAGCACACCGCCAAGGCGATGCGGGATATTCTAGCATCTACTTATAACCAAACAAAGAATGATGCCAACATTCTTCAGCTTTAGTTTGACATATACGGGGCAAAGCAGAATGGCCATTCAGTGCACACGTTCTACTCCTCACTTCGTAGAATGTCCGAGAAGCTTCACAGCTTCATGCTGATTACGACCTCTAGAGAGCAGCAGATGGCATATAAGAACTCCATGATGGTTGGATTTCTCTTGGCTACGCTTGACCCAGAGTATGATGCATTACGAGCAAATCTCCTTACTGGGGCGGCCACACCTCCCACAGATAAGGCTTACAATCGTCTCAACAGACTTCTTGTTCCATCTACTTCCATCTTACTGGGGAGGCTTACAATCGTTTCAAATTTCGATTTCGGTCACTATTTTGGTGACTGATCGAAACAGAGTTTCGGTTATTTCAATCACTTGTTGAATTGGGCCCTTAAATTTCGGTCGATATAGTTCATTTTGGTCGAATTTCGATCACCTACCTGAATCGAAATTCAATCGAAATTTGGCCGACTTTCGGCGAAATTTGATCCCACGAATGGGTCCCATTGGTAATGACAATTGATCTGCTGTGGGTACAGATCTGTATGAAGTAAATTACGCTCTGTCTCCAAACAAATGGTGGGAAGCACCATAATCCATGATCCACTCTGTCATATCTATCCTGCTACAACTAGTAAAAGCATAGGCTATACTCGAGGAGCTCGAAGATGCTTTGGCATAGACTGCAACATCTGAAGGACATGTAGTAATGCCGGCAACATGGGTCATTATCTGCATTAGACGAGAGACAATATCATCTAACCGCGAATGCATAGAAGGGGCTAAATTGTTAGGAGGCTTTAATTGCTTGGCTACACGAACAGAAGCGGATACCCGCGCTTCAGATGGCATGTCTCCTTTGAATGACTATGATGATGACAATAGGTGTATGTACCATGCTGACGCTTGCCTCCTTTACCATGGGGACCATACCTATGAACTAAGTACTATCTCCCTTGTCACGAGATGTGGCCATAACTTAGGAGGTGTGTGTGGTGGCAGGGGGTGAGACAATGATCCTGCTGAGATGATTGTACGCCTCCTCCATGGGAGGGATAGCCGCATTAGTAAGAAGCTGGGTGCATGCTACCTCGTACTCAAGGTCTAGAGTAGCCAAGAAAACTCCAATCTTCGTGACATTCTTGTACGCCATCTGCTACTCAGTAGACGTAATCACTGGTAAGAAGCTTGTCGACATGCCAATGAGCGAAGAGTAGAAGCTGTGTAGAGGAAGACCATTCTGCTTGGTTGTGAAGATGTCAAACTACAATTGAAGAATCTTGGCCTCATTCTTTGCTTGACTATTTGTGGTTGTTAGGATATCCCACATTGCCTTCGCAATGACTAATTTACAATTTCATTGGATATATCTGTGACAAGAGTCTCAGAGAGCCACATACATGCGTATACATCATTTTGCTTCCACGAAATGTTCTCCCTAATCTTATTCGTCGGCTCCTTCTAGAGATTGGGATGGCAGACTGCGGACCTGCTGCTATCCTTATGGATGTAAGGGCGAAACTTTATTATGAGGACACCGAAGATGTAGACAAGGGGAGTTATATGGAGATTGTTGGGAAGTTTCTTTACGTTATCGTTATCAGATGATATATCTCCTTTGTTGTAAGCAAAGTCAACCAGTTCATGGAGTAGCCACAATAGGCCAACATGGATGCTGTCACAATGATTCTTAGGTGTCTGAAGTCCTCATGACGTACAAAGTTGCTCTTAGAAAGGGGGCATTGCTTGGTATAATAGGATGTGCAAATGCAGACTATGCTGGTTGTCCTAAATACATAAAGTCAATCACTACTTTTGCTGTGTTCAATGGTAGCTCTCTCATCACGTAGAAGAGCAAGAAGCAGACTGTAATGGTCAGATTGAACAATGAATTTCATTATAAGGCCATGGCTCAGGTTAAAACTGAAAGGATGTCAATTAGATCAATCCTGATCGACCTAACAATTGAGATGCTTTTCCTTACGCAACTTGTGTAATAATCATGCAACATCATTCTTTGTCAACAATCATGCAATCCATGAGCAGACCAAGCACTTTGAGGTAGATTGTCACTACACAAGGGACATGATACATAAATGTTTCTTTTCTACCTCCCATATCAGTTCAATTGAACATTTGGTTGATGTATTTACTCAAGCACTCACTGCGAGACATAGTATCAAATTTCGTCGAAATTCAGTCGAATTTCGATCGAATTTTGGTCTCGGTAGGTGATCGAAATTCAACCAAAATGGTCTATATCGACCGAAATTTGGGGGCTCCAATTCAAAAATTGACAGAAATGAGCAAAATTTCGACGACTGAAATTTCGTTTCGATTGGTCACCGAAATTGAAATTTAAGGCCTTGTTGGGAGATTATTCAGAAGTGTTCATCCAAGCTAAGCATGGTAGACATCTATGCTTTAGCTTGAGGATGAGTATTATAGTAATTGAACTTTTAGATATAATATGTAATGTGCTAATCATCTGTTTCCTTTTCTATGTGTGGTACAATAGGGTAACCTCCTTTTGTTTCTAAGTTTCCGTTCTATAAAAAGAGAACTCTAGAGCTTATAATAAACATATTTTCCCATTGCAATGACATCTTTAAAGATATTGAATATATACTTATGTTTTTGACATACTCATATACATCCACAGATCTGATAAACATCATCTTTTTATCACAATAAATAGAGACGTTGATGATTTGCTTCCTTGTACTACTTGTCCAACCATTGCACATGAGGGTCAGGAGTTTTAGACCTCCTCCCACTGCAGCAATCTCGTCAATTGCGTGTTCAAGAACTATTTCCTTGCCGCATTTGTTGGAATGCTTGCCCTGACAAACAACTTGGTGACAACCCTTTCAACTTGCTCCCTAACTTTCTCATAAAATCATTTCAAAGTCTTCTACTTTGAATCTTTGCGTGGAACGAAGAGACGAGCTGATCCTTTAGGAATGGTTCGAGTCCTTTACCCTTTGCTTCTTCTTTAATGATGCCTGAGCTGCTCCGACTTCTGTTGCCACTGCCAGTGCCACTTCCTGCTCCAACAAAGAACCTTGCACTCCTACCAACATGTCCAAGACCACTTCCACCAATGAATTCGATCTTTCATCATCAGTACTCATAGAGTTCCACAATACCATCTTATAGAAATTATTCTCCGTCATGGTCTTAACGATAGTTGGGTATGAGAAATAATCATCTGAATCGGAAGACAAGATGTTAAAATTTTTATTTTAAACACGAGTACATTTCGTTTCTTCCAACCTATTCATTCTTCTCTATATGCCCCTCGAGGCTTTAGGTTAGACTTTGTTTCATTCCTAACATCTCTATGACAAGTGGAGGTTGTGTAGCATTTGGTCGCATTCTTCTAGACACCGAAGTAATGTTGTTTCATTCTGGTGATCTCATCTCCAATTATCTTCACAGAAAACTTTAATTAAGTCTTCCCTTTTCAACCATCAACATCATTAGCATGCTTCTATCTAATTTCTCCTCTAGCGCCAACCTACACAGATTCTGAACCAGAAGCCATGATTTTTACTTTTTAAAGTAGATATACTGAAAAATAATTGCATAACAGCAACAATCTATGGTATTCTTCAACAGGATTTCAAGAGTGAATGCTTCGATAATCACATTTTCACCAATTAGTACTTGAGAAAAGTGACACAGAAGACTCTCATCACCAATTTAATGAAAATCATGTAATAAAGAGTACACACATTCGAATTGGTGAACGAATAAACCTTCGATATCTCTCCAACACTTCAAGAAACCTGAAATTGATGAAGAATGTTTTTTTTTGACATATGCTCTCAAATGAAATGGGTGAAATGGGGAAAGGAATCACGGGGCCAAAGTCAAATACAAAATGTATGGAATTATCTTGCCTGTGCATGAGAAAATGATACATGCAATATTTTTCCATTCGTATCATCATTGTTCACAAAAAGTATATATAATGTCATAGAAGTATAGCAACATGTATATATAATTCATGTCTCTAAAAAATAAGTACGGGTACTAGAAAATAAAGACCAGAAACTAACTATACCACGAAGCTGAGTTGAACAAAAGTCAAACCATAAAGTCGCCTACAACTGCAGCTGTTACGCCTGTGAACCTGTCAAATTCGTGCAAATAGGTTTATGAGCAAAGCGCCTAGTATAGTTGTAAAATAACTATATGAAAATGGTAAAAAAGTGCACAAGATACATAAACTAACTCTGTTTCCCCGCACAACTCACTAAGTAACCAATTCCGACGTAGAATAACGACCCCTACAAGCGACTTTCATTACATTGATTCATAGCTTCCAACCCACACGTTAAGTAGGGTTTAAATACAAATTCATCTAAAAGAATCCGCAAAGGATTAGCCTAAGTCTATAAAGGAAAGGCACATTGAGGGTGGCCTTGATCTGATTCAATAACATATGATTTCTGATATATCATTATTAAACACTTACTTTCACGACCTTTTTAATTATTCTCGGTATCTTTTACACATAGGTGAAAATGGATGCTTATAAGTGGGGCAACACCTACAAGTATCTAGAAGTCACGTCGGTATAGAAAGATGAGCTTGGACTGTACATCAATGCTGCTTAGAGTCTCCCCTCATACACCATGTTAGTAATACACAATCTCAAAGTGGAGTCACATAGAGCTCGTAGGCCTCATTGCCAAGCGGAGAATGTTAGTAACACAAGGGTACACAACCAGGGGCATACAACCGCTCGACGCCTTGGCGGAAAAGTCACTAAGATGCTAAGAGGAGCACCAAGCAACGCACATAACACATGGTGAGCTAAGGCAGCATTAGCTCTCGATCAAGTTTTTTGTGGTTGTCCAGGTTTCTATCAGAGTTTCCACGAATGCATGCTTCTCTTTGGAGGATTACTTAATTTTATTACATTTAATCACCAAGTTGATACATATAAGATCACTTAGGTACTAAGACAACCTGAGTCGAATAGCCATATCATCATTGCTATTAGCTATTCCCATATTATATGCATATAATTCAAGCCACTAAGTTAAGATAACCTTGATAGAGGATCTAAGCCACTAAGGCAATTTAATCTACCAAGTCAATTTGGGTTAGTTTAACCGCGTAGGCCATTGATCTGATACAATAATTAAGATTAGTAAGATAATCCAATTATTAGGCAATTCAATGCGCTAAAAAGTTCTATGTGAGAGGTTTATTTAACCATTACCTATTTCCACACATGAATTTGTATCACCATTATAATTTTTTCCAATTATATATATATCTCAATTTAATCATCATTTGTTCAACCTCAACATTTAGTATTACCGTAATTATTTCAACTTTTTAGGGACTTCACAAAATATGAGAAGCCACCAAGGGCATGAGTGCAACTGCACTACTTAAATGACATGTAAATGGTCCCATACTCCATTTAACTTCTAGTTAAAACAAAAACCGAAGGTTATTTCAAATTTCTTGAATCTAGAAGACGAGTGATGATACTTTCACCACATAGATGACTTTGTAAATGGACTCCACATCCCAATTTCATGCATACACACTTCCCCTCTCCCCAATACGTATCTCTCTCTCCCTTGATCTCTCTATCTCTTGATCTCTCTCTACTCTCTATCTCTCCTTGTTCTTTTATTTGTTTTCGACGGATACAACAGACAAGCTCAACTGGAGATTATACAAAAATACCATAGATTCGGCGTTCCATACAGATTCAGTTTCTCGAATCGATCCGCAGGTACAACTCACAGAGAACTGTTATATGGATTCGACATCTGATGAATACATGATTCATCTATTATATATGGTGGTTTTAGCAAAATCCCCTGAACAATTCACTAGTTAGACCCTTAAAATCAATCAATTAACATTAGCTAAGTATGTTGAAATCATGGTTAAAATCTATAAATAAATAACCCTTATTTTTACCTGAATTGAGCCTATTATTTTATGTACAAAAACCACATATTTTGATCTAATTCTTTTTCTAATATTTTCTTTAATTAATTAACTAACATGGCGTCAAGAATTAAAAGCCATAAAAATCAGAAAATCAAGAGAAAATAAAAAATCTGACTTTTTATATTTTATACATATTTTCTCTTTGTTGTTTTTATTTTACCTTTTTTCTAACCTATAAAAAATCATAAAAATTAGATTAAATTTGAGTATATTATTTATAAATTAATCCACTAATTAAAATAAAATTAAAAAAACAAAAAATTACAAAATGCAAAAATGCAGTATTTTATTATCTATAGAGTACGTCCAAAAATATGTTTTGTACATATATTCTCTTTTGATTTTGGATCCTTCATGAAAGTTGTATATCTCATCGAGACGAACAACTTTCGTGTTGACCACTTTTTGATTTGACTCATTTACTATTTCTTTTCAAATTTTCTTTTAATTTTAGTTATTTTTATTTTATCTTTATTTAATTTTAATTTTTATTTTCTTCCTTATTTTAATTTTTATTTAGTTTTATTATTTAATTAACTTTAATTTTAATTTCTTTGCCCTCTCTCTTTTATCTCTCCTTTTCCTTTTCCTCTCCTTTTCTCTCTTTCCTCCCTGATCTCTTTTACTCCCCCAGGTCACGTGCACAACCTGTGACGCCTCCCCTCCGCTTGTGCGTGCCACGCACATGCCGACCCCTGTCGCTCCCCTCCTTCAACGGCCGTGTCTAGCTCTATGTTACCGCCACCATCATTCCTCCGGTCATTATGAGCCGAACCTCTGCCGGTCGCCTCCTCTCCCATAACTGTCGAGCCTTGCCTCCTATATAGCGCCACTGCTGCCAACCCCCTCGACCATCCGCCATTATAAAGAGGAAAAGCCCGGCCTTCTCTTACCTTGTGGTGACAACACGTGACTAGGAATCACAGGAAAAGACGAGATTTGATGAATCACATATCGAAATCAATGAAGGCTTCATGAAACCTGAGTGTTAGCAAACCCTAGGATAAGGGTGCATGACCTTTAAGAGCACCAACCCTGAAAATTATACCAAAATAACACTTAGTTGTTTCTATCATATACTTTAACACTGATGTCTAAAGTTTAAGACGTAGTTTCACTTCGTCGCTGTTAAGGTGGAAGTAGTAAACTCAGGTAGAGGCAATATAAGTCTGTGTGTAAGTATGTTAGATACTTAAAGAAGACACACCCAGGTGTACTCACAGGAAAACAATTACAGACGACTCAACAACTTTTGACAGACGCATTGGTCAACAACCAAAAATACATGTGTTGAGTAATAAGGCACGCAAGAGGATCCTTGTTCAAGTGTTAGACATAAAAAATAAATTACACAAACCTATGTCCACCATCATCTGACCTGTCATATACACTTTCAAGTTTGACGAACTACTGAGACGGTTGATTGAATGCAAGAACTTATTTATTCCATAGTGTTGAGGATTAGGTCTTGAGGAGAGTCTCTCGGACTTGGACTTTGAGTGATGTTTCGACTTGACTCTCATGATTGTCGTACGTATTAAATATCATATCTCTTATCTATATGTATGAACAAAGAGTCGGATTCCTTTTGACTAGAGCTTGGTTGAGCTTAGAATTTTAGGACCACTAAAACCTAGGATTCTTAATGAGACAAGTCTTGAAATTCACATATGCACAGTCAGGGATTCAACTTTCTAACTCATTAAAATTTGCTTGGGGACAAGCAAAGAGCTAAGTACAAGGGTGCAATGAATCCATGATTCATCTATACTATATTGTGGTTTTAGCAAAATTCCATCGACAAATCACTAATTAAACCTCTTAAAATCAATTAATTAACATCTAAGTATGATGAAATTAGGGAGCTAGCGACGAGATGGCGGAGTGAGCGACGAAAGAGGTGGGAGCGGCGAGAGAAGTGCGACAACCGGCGACCGCTGGCGGAACGAGCGGACATGGCGGAGGGTCAAGAGTTGGAGACGTGCGGTGGGTAAAGGATGCTCGAGACAAGGGAAAGAAGGTCCTGGACTCAGACGAGAGCTTCTCACGTGGTTTCGCTTCCGGTGGTGTATACGGAAAGAAAGAGGTGGGCGAGTGGGTGGCGGTTTCTCATAGGAAGCTCGGCCCGAGATGCTTCCGGTGCGGTGACAGGGGCCATCTGGCGTCCTTCTGCCACCTCCCTCCTAGGTGCTACGCTTGTGGAAGGGTTGGTCATCAGCAGGCGACCTGTTATTTGCGCGGCAAAGTGAAGACCTCGGAGCCTCCCCCACGTCAAGGCCATTCCTCTGACGGTAGTTGGGGTGGAAGCTCGTCTGTTGTCAATCAAGGTGGCCCATCCTATGCGGATGTGGTAAAGTTAGATGCTCGAGGGGGCCATGTGGCCAACCATGCAACTGCCTCCGCCGAGGGCGGAGGGGCGGATACTGCGAAAGCCAACGTTCAAGGGGAGGACTCGGCCGCCTTCATCGAATTTGCATTCAGTCATCGGCTACGCATCGAAGGGGGCTATCGACCTGAAGGTCATCTCTTCGCATCTCAACGGGTTCTTTGGTGCACGATTCCTGGGGGACGTTGTGCTTCTGGGTGATCGAAGATGTTGCGTTTGAGGCTTATCCGGAGTCCAGAATGAGCGTCTGCTACGCAATGGGGACGTAGGCGATATTAGCTGAAGGTGCCTGCGTTTCGCTGATGGGTCCTGCGAGAAGCTGGAGGTCTGCATGGCTAGGGTGAAGGGGGTTCCCTTCCTTTCACGGTCTATCGAGGTTTTGCGGAAAGCCTTGCGACAGTGGGGAGTTGTACGTGAAGTGATCGATGATGGCCTACGACTGGGAATCGCGGTTGAAGTTACGACCATCCTGATAGAGTGCTCCAAAAGCTTCGTCGACAACGTTGGTGACAGGAGCTCCTTTGCGGAAATGAAAGTTGGTGGGTTCTCCTTTCCGATTGAGATGGTGGTCGACGTTCCTCCGCCACTGCCTCCACCGGAGGCTACGAGGCTGTTGGCAGACGAGGGGGCGTGGGACTTCTTGGGGTTCATTCTGACATGTGCTTGATCTGTAATGCGACGATCGAATCGATGGAGCATCTTTTTTTCTCATGCCCCTTGGTATCGCAATTGTGGCAGGAGTTGGGGCCGGGTTGGTGTAGCAACGATGACTTCCAATCTTTTTGGGAATCGGCTCACGCAAATTCGCACAGGCCACGGAGGGAGCGGATATACCCCATGGCCATTCTCTGGGCGGTGTGGAGGGGGAGAAATGACCTTCTGTTTTCGGGTCAACGTTTTTACAAGGAAAATGTGGGTGTGTTAGCTAATCGCATGCTAGATGAATGGATCATGTAAAGGTTAGGGCGCAGATGTTTTGTGTTAGTTAAAACTCTGTTTCTATTCTGTTTTTTTAATAAAACTTGGGGCGGACACCACAGAGTGTTTCCCCCTATATTTTAGACTTCAAAAAAAAGTATGATGAAATTAGGGTTAAAATATGTAATTAAATAACCCTTGTTTTTGACCTGAATTGCGCCTATTATTTTATGTATAAAAATCACATATTTTGATCTAATTCTTTTTCTAATATTTTCTTTAATTAATTAACTAGCATACACTAAGAATTAAAATCCATAAAAATCAGAAAATCAAGTGAAAATAAAAAATATGTGTTATTATATTTTGTACATATTTTCTTTTTGTTGTTTTTATCTTACCTTTTTCTAACCTATAAAAATTCTATAAAACGTAGACTAATTTTTTAATATATTGTTTATAAATCAATCCATTAATTAAAATCAAATTTAAAATACAAAAAATTACAAATGTAAAATGCGGTATTTTATTATCTGTAGAGTACCTCCGAAAATACGTTTTTTACAGATGATCCCTTTTGATTTAGATCCTTTATGAAAGTTGTAGATCTCATCGAGACGAACAACTTTCATGTTGACGACCTTTTGATTTGATTTCATTTATTATTTTCTTTTCAATTTTTCTTTTGATTTTAGTTATTTTTTTATCTTTATTTAATTTTAATTATTTTGTATTTATATTTTTATTTAGGTTTATTACTTATTTTTAATTTTAACTTTTATTTTATTTCCTTTCCCTATCTCTCCCTCTCTCCCTTTTCTCTTCTTTTCTTTTTCCTCTCCTCTCTCTCCTCCCTATTCTCTCTCTTCACTCCCCCAGGTCACGTGCACAACACATGATCCCTCCTCCCTTTCCGCCCGCACGTGCCACGCACGTGCCGCCTTCTCCCTCCTACGCACGTACGCGGCACATGCCTGTCTCTTCTCCCTTGCCGACCCCTGCTACTCCCCTCCTTCAACGATCGCATCCAGCTCTGCGTAACCACCACCATCATTCCTCCGACCGTTACGAGCCGAACCTCCGCTGGCCGCCTCCTCTCCCATAACTGCCTCGCCTCACCTCCTATATAGCATCGTTGCTGCCAACCCTCTCGACCATCCGCCATTACTGAGAGGAAAAGCGCAACCTCTTCTTACCTTGTGGTGACAGCACGAGACTAGGAATCGTAGTTAATGACGATTATATCCTCTTCCTTGGGTGTGATCCGAAGGGCTTAGGACCTTCGCAGCAACAACATCTCCTGGTTGTTGCAGAGCTTCTCCTACGTCGAGGATTGAAATGAGAACCTGGAGTTTGTCGACTGCTCCACACGCAGACAAACACCATTCGCATTATGTGAGAACCACTCCCATTTTTTATTTCTTTGCTACATATCCCCACTCGTATTTCTTCCCAAATCAAACCCCAAAAACCGACCCCCGACCTAATTACCATCAACCCTTCTCCCATCAGTTCCCTTCTCCTGCTGCAGAACCTACCACCTCTAGCGATTCGCCTGGAGCAGCAGTTCAAGATCCATCACATCCACTGTGGAGCTCCACTCACCGTCCATTACCCTATACGTGTTTTTGCTAACTTGTTGGCCGAGCCTTGCAGCTCGAGCCTAACCCTTTCTTTGTAGGAACAACATCAAAACTTTGGGAGTCCTCCATTCATCAAGCATTCCTCATCTCCTCCGTCGAAGTCGCATTCACAACAGAACCTCGATCCTCCATTCCACCAGCCACTAGATCTCCTTCATGTTAGAACACAACCACCACCATACATCAGGAAACCACATCATCCACTTCCCTTCTGATTTGTTCCATCAGGTATACACTATACATTGACACAAGTGCATCCTAACTAAACACAAGAATTTGCTTCCTAATGATAAAATAAGAGGAGTGCTTCATTGCTCAATAATTTAGTTGAGCTCAACTGGATATCCCAAGAGTTAGAAATATAACGCAGAAACGTATCAGAATAAAATAATAAGAACATGAAGAACTCATGATTTAACGTGGAACCCTACTCCCTAAGGAACATGATGAAACCACGGGAGAATGTCTTAAAGGACTGATTTATGCATTGTACTTTCTCACTGGATAGAGAGGGTGAGGGGCTTCTTATATAGCCCTCACTGAGTCTCCACATCTCACAACTGGTAGATGCGGGACTAAACAACTGGGTGTTGTAAATGGATCCTGGAATGATCCATTTACCCATCTACACCATAATTGATGTATAACACATATACTCCAACACTCCCCTCAAGCTGGATCATGTAATGCTCAGCTTGGACAAATACAAAGAAATCTCAAACTCACGCTACATGACATTACGAACAATATCAACTCGTGCACAACTGACGCCTGTTGTCGAGGGCGTTGCTTCTCATGCCGTGCAGGTGAGAGGGAACACTAGACTGGAGCATGAGTCAAATTGGGTGTGCTCTGAACTGCGCATGTCAGAGCCACTGAAACTGGATGAGCCTCCACCTGGAGAACTCTGGCCTACCGCATGTAGAAGACTGAATCATGTGGACAACTGCTCCATCTCTGAAAGGGCCGAACTGAAACATCATGTAGACATCCTCGTCGGAGTCCACGATCGCTGGAGAATGGAGTCTGAAAAAGTTTCCTCGTCAGAGAATTGGATCTCTCCCATACCGGCTCAGAGAATGGGATTTCTACTCTGGAGTCCCTATGAAACCACATGAAAACCCTAGCCCACATGGCATAGGGAATGGGATCTCTACTCTAGAGTCCCTATGGAACACATTAAAATTCCGACCAAAATAAATGATGAGGATCACTGAAAAAGTTATGGCAAACATGTGCTCATCAAGATGAAGATCGCATACATGTGCATGTCTGCAACTGAAGACTCGAAACCAATCTGATGTCGAGTTCGAATGTCTGTAGAGTCTGGAAAATTTGGCCTTCCTCTGACTAGAAAATCTGGAATTTGATGAACTGGCTTGTAGAACTCTACACCATATTCCCCCTCCCATATTTGTTGGAAAACAATGATGTCGACCAAGTTGGGAGAAGACAAGGAATGTGGGGAAGACAAGAGACCACATCAGCCATCTACATTTTTGGCTTTTCTTCGTCATTTTTTCGGCTTATTTCATTCATCAAATTTTTTAATAGCCGTCAATTTTTTCTGCGCACGATTTTTTTGTACGCACATTTCCTCAAAATATTTTTTGCAAAACTCGGCTGCCTCTTTTTTTTAAACACGGCCCAATGGACCAAATTTATAGCATCCCACTTAGGGCTTTCTACTTCCCTCCTTTTTTGCAAAAAAATTTCTGGCTATAATTTTTCAATAGCCAACTCATCAATTTTTGACTCAGCCCCAAAAGGGCCCAATATATGCAGCATCTTTTTTTACGCTGCATCAAGCCCCCTTCTCCCTTTTTTTAACCTATGAATCCCTCATTTTTCTTTGGGCGCCCCTCCTTTTTTTCTTGGGGCCGGCTCCCTCCTCTCTCACTTTTTTAATAAACTTACAACCCACTTTAGGAAAATATTTAGGGTTCCACTTGGGAAACCCTTTTTCAAAGAAAGTCACCCCCGCGATGGAGCTTGGTCTCTCGCGGGCCGCCCTCGCAGGCGGTCTTCCTGCCACATGCAGAAGATAAGCTCCGCATGGAGGGGAGGAGAAACACTGCCACTAGTTATCGTTATCACCAGAAGGGGTTTGCAGTGGCTTTGTGCAAGCACAAGCGCCGCCCGTGTTGCCTGCAACGGGTGCTCTGCCTAGAGGAGCAATGTGACAGGAGGGTGATGCCTGAGGAGCTCGATCGGCTGTCGCTGCTAGCTGAAGATGGAGCGACACAAGATCTGAAGGTGTGCCGACACAAGATGGATGCCAAGTTGGAGATGGGGCTACTTCGTATGCCGACTGGAGTACCGCCACCGCCTATGCGCATGGACCGCGACGCCTGGTCTCGCACGAGAGAGGTGCGCGCTTGGGAGGATGAAGGCAGAGGAGCTTGGAGGTAGCGATGCCGCCTACGCGTTGCCTACGTGAGGAGGAGGTGCTGGGCTTCGAAGCTGTCTGGGAATGGGATGACGATTGGAGGAGCTGTACTGCCTCGATGGAGAAGAAGCCTCTGCTTGGGAGGTCTACTGCCTACTGTTCGAAACTTAGGGTTCCCCGTGAGGGGAGAACCCATCTTGGCCCATATCAGGGTGCCTGGAGGTCAGGCCCAACAAGGCGCTGCAAACTATTCACCTTCGCAGAGATGGAGGAGCGCCTGATGCTTCTAGGTTGGAACTTAAATTAGGGTTTCATAAGAAAAATCCTTGAAATTCTTGAACAAACTCTAGAACTTAACATAATAATCAAACTTGAAGAAGAGAATCAACTTGCAGATTTGAAGGTCTTGAGATCAAAAAAATCAACAACAACAACAAAGCCTTTTCCCACAATTAAGTAGGGTCGGCTACATGGATTCTTCGCCTCCATTCAGATCTATCTTGGGTCAATCTCGGACTTATATCCAAAAAACTAAGATCCCTTCGTATAGTCTCTTTCCAACACTTCTTGGGCCGTCCTCGCCCTCTCTTAGCCGGTTCAACATCCCACCACTCGCATCTCCTAACCGGTGCATCAGTTGACCTTCTTTGCAAATGACCAAACCATCTTAAGCGGTTTTCTCGCATCTTATCCTCGATCGGAGCTACACCAACTTTCTTTCTGATTGCATCATTCCGAATCCGATCTTTACGTGTATGTCCACACATCCATCTTAGCATTTTCATTTCTGCTACAGCCATTCTCTGCACATGTCTATGGTTCACAGGCCAACATTCAGAACCATAAAGCATAGCAGGTCTCACGGCTGCTTTGTAAAACTTTCCTTTAATTTTTAAAGGAATTTTCTTATCACAGAAAACAACGGAGGCTCCTCTCCACTTTAGCCAGCCTGCATTTATTCTATTAGTAACATCTCCATCAATTTCCCCATCATGTTGCAAAATAGATCCCAGATATCTTAAAGAATCTCTCTTCTGAATGTTATCGTCACCAATCTTCACCTCGATTCCTTCACCATTGCTTCCATCAAAGGTACATTCCATATATTCCGTCTTAGCCCTACTTATACGAAAACCTTTAGTCTCCAATTCATGTCTCCAAACCTCAAGCTTCTCATTTACTCCATCTCTAGTCTCGTCAATCAACACAATATCATCAGCAAATAACATACACCAAGGTAACTCATCCTGAATGTGACTTGTCAACTCGTCCATAATCAAAGTAAAAAGAAATGGACTCAAAGCTGAACCTTGATGTAAACCAATGTTGATATCAAAATAGTTGGTCTTCCCCGTCGGAGTCCTTACACAAGATAAAGCCTTATCATACATATCCTTTATGAGATTAATGTATAGGACAGGTACTTGTCTCGTCTCCAAAACTCTCCACAGTATCTCTCGTGGGACGGAATCCTTGAGATCAAAAATATATATTAAAAAATAACCAAGAATCGAATCTCAAATGAATGATAAATACAACTCCTTGAGAATCGAACCTGCTCTGATACCATGTTAGAAAATATAATGCTGAAGCGTATCTGAATACATAATAAGAACATGAAGAACTCAGGATTTAACGTGGAACCATACTCCCTAAGAAGTAGGATGAAACCATAGGAGAACGCCTCAAAGGGCTGATTTATGCATTGCACCTTCTCGCTGTATACAGAGGGTGAGGGGCTTCTTATATAGCCCTCATCGAGTCTCCACATCTCACAATTGGTAGATGTGGGACTAAACAACTGGATGTGGTAAATGGATCCTGGAGTGATATATTACCCATCTCTACACCATAAGTTACGCATAACATGTATACTCCAACACCCCCCAAGTTGGAGCATGTAATGCTCAGCTTGGACAAACAGAAAGAAATCTCAAACTCACGCTACAAGAAATTACGAACAATATCAACTCAACGCACACAACTGACGCCTATTGTCGAGGACGTTGCTTCTCATGTCGTGCAGGTGAGGAGGAATACTGGGCTGGAGTGTGAGTCTAACTGGGTGTGCTCTGAATTGCACATGTCAGAGCAACTGAAACTGGATGAGCCTCCACCTGGAGAACTTTGGCCCGTTACGTGTAGAAGATTGGATCATGTGGACAACTGCTCCATCTCTGAATGGGCTGAATTGAAAAATCATGGAGACATCCTCGTCAGAGTCCACGGTCGTTGGAGAATGGAGTATGAAAAAGTCTCCTTGTTGGATCACTGGGTCTCTCCCATACTGGCTCATAGAATGGGATCTCTACTTTGGAGTCCCTATGAAACCACATGAAAACCCTAGCCCACATGGCATAGGGAATGAGATCTCTACTCTAGAGTCCCTATGGAAGACGTTAAAATTCTGACCAAAATAAAAGACGGGGACCACAACAAACACTGTATTCACTTTCAAGTACTTAGTTGTTTGCATTAGATTTGTTTGGGGTGAAATTATCCTACTTCAACTAAACTATAACATTGTTTTGATTTAAGCATTTGATTGCAGGAGTTGATCCCTGATAAGAAGGCATAGAATTTGTTTTACAGTTTTCCTAGATACGCCATTCAAAGACTCACAAAGATTGGAGAGAAAATGAACTTTGCAGTGTAGTTGAGAACAACAGATTTAAACTTATATGTTTCAACTTATGGCACTATTTTGCATCTCGATCTTTCACATTGTCCCATTTAAGTGTTGTTCCTAATTTCTTTTTTTTGAAAAAAGATAGTCTTTTATCGCTTGGTTCATTACATGCAATCATCTGTATTTTTCATCATCCAAAAAAATATTTGCATTGCATTCTGTCCATGGTTATTAAGGCGGCAAGGCGACAAGGCGCTACAGCAGGGCGCTTGTATGCCTAGGCACGCCTAATGCATTTTCCAGAATGTGTCATCATTTTTTTTATTTTTTTAAGCGCATGTCGCATTTTGGAGATGCGACATCAGTTAATATATATATATATATATTTTAAAATTACAGTATGTATTGGATTTATATATGTTTAGAACTTTTGTATTTATAAATACATAGTAACTAGAGTGTTGGAGTAATAAATGTCATTTAACTAAACATTAGTGATTAATCACTAGAATGAAGAATCACAATACAAAAAGGAACCAGAACATAGATAATTAAACAAGTTACCCAGTTATAGCCAAAAAAGGGGGAAATGTAGTAAAATAATGACAAATTTTTTGGCACAACACAACTTTTCAAAGACTGAAAGACAATAATCTAATGCTTCAATCATCATCATCACACAGGTTAGTTTCTTCTTCATGTCCTTCATCTTGCTCTTGACCATCATCATTTAGATCCATCCAATCATCTTCCTCGTCTTCTTCCTCATTGTTCAGGACATGAGGAGGTACATATTGTCGCCTAATCACGTGTGCACGACGAGTACCACGACGACCACGGCCATGGAGACCACCACATGCTGAAGTGCTTGGTTGTGCTTGTGCTTGACTCCTTCTAGGACGAGAACCTTCATATGCTTGAGAAGCGCATAATGCCTCATCAATGACCCTCAGTGTAAGCCCCGGTACGACCTCTGGTTCCACGTAAAGCGCTGTAATCTGTTCACTCGACCAATCTAACTCTGAAAGAGCAATTGGATCAAAATCTTTTGCTAAATTCCCCAGCCTCCTATTTTTGAATCTCTCCTCAAGTTGCTTGTTGTATTAGATGTAAACAAGATTGGAAAGTCTATCAACCTCCAACTTATTCCTCCTCTTTGTGCGGATCTGCACATTCATTCAAGTATTGCATAAATTTACAAGTATAAAGTTGGCATATATATTTGTAAATTTATAAGTGTTTTTGATACATACAAAGTTAAAAGCACTTCAATTACGTTCACAAGAGGAAGATGTGCAGTATAGCCCCAAAATACGCTTTGCCACCCGCTTCAGAGCGGGGGTGAGACTTCCATAGGTATCCCACCATTCCACTACACAATAAATCTATAATGTAAACACATCTTACCATTAAATCATTCAATATAAATAATGAAATATAACTTACATGGAGGTTTTTCCCCTTTGTCTAATAGCTATTGTCCCGCCAAACATACCACGAGCTCCTTTGTAGACCTCCATTTCAGAGCACATCATATCTTGTTGATCGGGATCATCAACCATCCTCTCAAGGCAAATATGAAATCACCTTCATACATTCCCATCAATGCCTCATTGTTGTCCTTCACTTTATAATAAAATGCAGGATTCAAGGATCATCCTGCACCATACAAAGGACGGACCATCTTATTATCCCAACGAAAATCTATAATTTGTAGAATAGGCATGTAATCTGTTTCCCGCTTGGCAAAGTTTTCAATAATCATTTCCTTTGCATTATTAAATGCGCTAGCAATGTAGCCCATGGGTGGCTTCTTATCAGCATCCCCTAAATGCAACACAATAACGATGGGTTGCACAACTCTAGTGTAATCTTCAATTTTTTTCCCAAAAAGCATTCACCATCACAGTTTCGTAGACATATTTCCCATCATGTGTCTTCGACCAAGAACTAGTGTTCCACACCTTAGAAATAAATAAAGACGCCAATGCTTTCCTTTCCGTTAGCAAACTAGTAAGGGTCAAGTAGTTGGTAGCAAAGCATGTAACTCCGCTTCTAGAAAGCTCTTGGTGATCCTCACTGAACTGTAGAAACGCATCGTGCAACCGAATATGCTGGTAAATATAAGTTATTACTTTTCTGGCCCTCTTGATAACTCCTGCAAATTTCTGTAACTTGGAAATATCCTCAAGCATCAAATCCAAGCAGTCTGCAACACATCAAGTCCAAAAGAGGTTTGTCCTCTTCTCCATCAGTAACTTTCCTGCTAAAACAAAATTACTTTCAAGCATCAAATCCAAATAATAGCCTCAACTTGTACAACGTTCTCCTCACCCACCATCTCCACACCCTCATCTATCAATTTGAACTCATATTCCCCAGTGTGTACATCGGATATTGCATTCTTTACATAAATAAAAATGACCCTTCTGGAGAATTAACAAGGAAGTTTATCAGACTTCGTTGTCGTTTATCAGTCCATGCATCACACATAATCATGCATCCATATGTCCTCCAATGGCTTTCATGCTTCACATGCAAATTTAGTCCTTGCATATGATCTTTCAAATAGGGCTTTTGTGCTTCACATGCAAATCTTTGGTCCTTGCATATGATCTTTCAAATAGGGCTTTCGCAATTGGTGATAAGATGGAGGAACAAATCCTCTTCCAGCTTAGACAATAGCCTCCACTGCTACCTCAAATGCTTCTCGTTGTGCAACATTAAAAGGAATGCCGCCTGTATAGAATAGCTCAACTATGGCATCATATACCACCTTTGTAGCATCCTTTTTTAAAGCAAACTCAATTGTAGTTTGTTGTGCTTCACCACGAGCCCTTGCTGCCTTCCTTTGTGCTACAACCTCCCATGGGCTAGTAGAACTAAACGAGTCCATAGGACCCTTGCCGCGTGGATACTTTCGTACAGGTAGCCTATTTGCAGAACATGAAACGGAACCAGAATTAACGTTTTTACCTGTTGTAGCCGTAGGTTGTGAGTCATCCAAGATGACTACATGTTCACCACGATCACCATCATCTGCATCTGGAATGTTTGAATCAACTCCACTATATTTGTAATCAACGACTACCTTCCTCTTCTTGTTACGATTTTTGAAGTCAGCCATCTCTTTCTTAATCTCCACAATGGCTTTCAGACACATAGATACATCCCGATAACTACCAATCAAGTGTTCCTTCTGCCTTTTAATGCCCCCATTAGTAATGTGGCCGCACAATGCACATTGCACCTTATTCTTGTCTAGTGTATTCGGCCGAAAAGAGTACTTCCAATCGTGATCCTTCGACGCTGCTTTCAAGCTTGGATCATTCATATTGTCGGTGAAGCAGGGATCAATTTCCCCAGGCCTTTGCACAGTAGATGGGATTGGTGTAGTAGGATTAGGAATGTCATCCCCATCCAAGGATTGCATTGAAGTCATTCTGCAAGGGGAGAGCAAGAGATCACAGAGAGGCTGCTGGAGGAGGAGGGAGGCCGTCGGAGAAGGGGATTATTGGAGGAGAGGGAAGCCGTCAGAGGAGAGGGAGGTCGTTGGAGGAGGGAGGCCGCTGGGGAGGAGGGAGACCGCTGTAGGAGGTAGCGGAGGAGAGTTTTCTTTGCAGTAAGGGGTTTCGTGGGCTCCAGGGTCGAGTGAGGGCCGAATGCAGTGGGGTAATTTAGGTTAGGATGCTACATGGTCGAACATGTATATCACATTTTCAAAATACATTATGTATATCACATTTTCAAAATGCGCTATGTATATCGCGTTTTGTAAATGCGCTATGTATATCGCATTTTGAAAATGCGATATATGTGTAGTGTAGTACACATAAAAAAATAGTCGCCTAGGCGCCCAGGCACGCCTTGGCTCCCAGGCGACCCAAGGCGTACACCATTTTATAAAAAAAACAAGGCGTTCTTTATAGGCGCATGGCCTGGGGAGCCTGGGCGCCTAGGCATGCGCCTTGACATCTATGATTTTGTCCATTTCATTTCTCTACACATCTTTTAAGCATTTCTTCGTTAAAAACCAAAGACAAAATTGAAAAATCAAGAAAGGCATACAAATCATTTTTGCATTTAAATCTTTGTTTTTTTGCATATTTCTGATATAAAAATTATTATTGCAAACAATTAAATACAAAGAATAATTTAAAATCGTGCAACTAAAAATTATTGTTCCCTGTGTTCGACTTTGGTATACTTACCAAGTAAAAATGTTCCATTATATTCAAGAATTGTAGTCTTTGATAGATCGCTTTTTCATCTCCTATAGTACAACTATCGATTATAACAGAGGTGAAATTCACGTTTACCAACATCCCGCGCACCATTGCATCTGTGATCGTCACCACTTCTTCTCACCCATGTGCATGGCCACCTTGTTGAGATATTAATTATCTTTCATGTCTTTATGTATTATTTATTTCCTTTATTTTCTTTATGTAATTTACCCAACATGTTAATCTCAGATATAAGAAAACCCTAGGGCTTCATGAAAAAACAATTCATTCTTCGGTTTCCGCATGGTATCAGAGCGACAATCTTATATTGAGAGTTCTCGTACCCACCGTGCCCTAACCCCACCCATGTACCTCTCCTCTCTCTCTCTCTCCGATCAATTACCACCGCCGCAATTCCCTCCTTACAGGGCTGCCATCTCCCTCTCCTTGGGTTGTTGCCGCCGCCTCTCTCTTCCACGGGGCCAACGTCATCGCTATCTCTTCCGTGAGGATCGACTGTCGTCGCTACCTCTCTCCGCGCATGGTTAGGTGGTGTTCCAGTAGTATGTAGGGGCTCTCTCGGCCCCTACACTATCCGCCAATTGCGGAACCATCCGCGGACTGCGACGTGTCCTTTTCTGGCCCACATGGGTGTTTTTTTCCTACGTGACCAAATTGCAGTCTAAAACGATCTGATTTTGTTTGAAAAACAAGATTTCAGATATATAAATCTTGTTTTTTGGTCCTAGCGTGACTTGAGGAGTAACAAGGATGGGTGTATGAGTCTACATGTACAACCAATCCTTCATATGATCGTGTAGACGTGCTTGAATCACTATACTTCTCTAGTCGAGTTCCTTTTTTGGGTCTTCTTTAACCATGTCAGAAAATAAGGGTGTTGTCTTCTCTTCGTCTGGTGCCTTCAAGGGTCCGGATCCCATTGTGAAGATGGATGAGACCAACTATGAGTTGTGGTTTATGCAGATTCTGACCCTTATCAAGTGCAATAACAAGGAGCACATTCTGATAAAGCCAGAGCTGATGGATAAGACTAGGGACAATGCTTCATGGAAGTAAGACGGCATGTATGTGCATATTTGGCTCTCCGGGACCCTCACCACAGAGATAACCAATGATATTGTGAATCAGCACACCGCCAAGGCGATGCGGGATATTCTAGCATCTACTTATAACTAAACAAAGAATGATGCCAACATTCTTCAGCTTTAGTTTGACATATACGGGGCAAAGCAGAATGGCCATTCAGTGCACACGTTCTACTCCTCACTTCGTAGAATGTCCGAGAAGCTTCACAGCTTCATGCTGATTACGACCTCTAGAGAGCAGCAGATGGCATATAAGAACTCCATGATGGTTGGATTTCTCTTGGCTACGCTTGACCCAGAGTATGATGCATTACGAGCAAATCTCCTTACTGGGGCGGCCACACCTCCCACAGATAAGGCTTACAATCGTCTCAACAGACTTCTTGTTCCATCTACTTCCATCTTACTGGGGAGGCTTACAATCGTTTCAAATTTCGATTTCGGTCACTATTTTGGTGACTGATCGAAACAGAGTTTCGGTTATTTCAATCACTTGTTGAATTGGGCCCTTAAATTTCGGTCGATATAGTTCATTTTGGTCGAATTTCGATCACCTACCTGAATCGAAATTCAATCGAAATTTGGCCGACTTTCGGCGAAATTTGATCCCACGAATGGGTCCCATTGGTAATGACAATTGATCTGCTGTGGGTACAGATCTGTATGAAGTAAATTACGCTCTGTCTCCAAACAAATGGTGGGAAGCACCATAATCCATGATCCACTCTGTCATATCTATCCTGCTACAACTAGTAAAAGCATAGGCTATACTCGAGGAGCTCGAAGATGCTTTGGCATAGACTGCAACATCTGAAGGACATGTAGTAATGCCGGCAACATGGGTCATTATCTGCATTAGACGAGAGACAATATCATCTAACCGCGAATGCATAGAAGGGGCTAAATTGTTAGGAGGCTTTAATTGCTTGGCTACACGAACAGAAGCGGATACCCGCGCTTCAGATGGCATGTCTCCTTTGAATGACTATGATGATGACAATAGGTGTATGTACCATGCTGACGCTTGCCTCCTTTACCATGGGGACCATACCTATGAACTAAGTACTATCTCCCTTGTCACGAGATGTGGCCATAACTTAGGAGGTGTGTGTGGTGGCAGGGGGTGAGACAATGATCCTGCTGAGATGATTGTACGCCTCCTCCATGGGAGGGATAGCCGCATTAGTAAGAAGCTGGGTGCATGCTACCTCGTACTCAAGGTCTAGAGTAGCCAAGAAAACTCCAATCTTCGTGACATTCTTGTACGCCATCTGCTACTCAGTAGACGTAATCACTGGTAAGAAGCTTGTCGACATGCCAATGAGCGAAGAGTAGAAGCTGTGTAGAGGAAGACCATTCTGCTTGGTTGTGAAGATGTCAAACTACAATTGAAGAATCTTGGCCTCATTCTTTGCTTGACTATTTGTGGTTGTTAGGATATCCCACATTGCCTTCGCAATGACTAATTTACAATTTCATTGGATATATCTGTGACAAGAGTCTCAGAGAGCCACATACATGCGTATACATCATTTTGCTTCCACGAAATGTTCTCCCTAATCTTATTCGTCGGCTCCTTCTAGAGATTGGGATGGCAGACTGCGGACCTGCTGCTATCCTTATGGATGTAAGGACGAAACTTTATTATGAGGACACCGAAGATGTAGACAAGGGGAGTTATATGGAGATTGTTGGGAAGTTTCTTTACGTTATCGTTATCAGATGATATATCTCCTTTGTTGTAAGCAAAGTCAACCAGTTCATGGAGTAGCCACAATAGGCCAACATGGATGCTGTCACAATGATTCTTAGGTGTCTGAAGTCCTCATGACGTACAAAGTTGCTCTTAGAAAGGGGGCATTGCTTGGTATAATAGGATGTGCAAATGCAGACTATGCTGGTTGTCCTAAATACATAAAGTCAATCACTACTTTTGCTGTGTTCAATGGTAGCTCTCTCATCACGTAGAAGAGCAAGAAGCAGACTGTAATGGTCAGATTGAACAATGAATTTCATTATAAGGCCATGGCTCAGGTTAAAACTGAAAGGATGTCAATTAGATCAATCCTGATCGACCTAACAATTGAGATGCTTTTCCTTACGCAACTTGTGTAATAATCATGCAACATCATTCTTTGTCAACAATCATGCAATCCATGAGCAGACCAAGCACTTTGAGGTAGATTGTCACTACACAAGGGACATGATACATAAATGTTTCTTTTCTACCTCCCATATCAGTTCAATTGAACATTTGGTTGATGTATTTACTCAAGCACTCACTGCGAGACATAGTATCAAATTTCGTCGAAATTCAGTCGAATTTCGATCGAATTTTGGTCTCGGTAGGTGATCGAAATTCAACCAAAATGGTCTATATCGACCGAAATTTGGGGGCTCCAATTCAAAAATTGACAGAAATGAGCAAAATTTCGACGACTGAAATTTCGTTTCGATTGGTCACCGAAATTGAAATTTAAGGCCTTGTTGGGAGATTATTCAGAAGTGTTCATCCAAGCTAAGCATGGTAGACATCTATGCTTTAGCTTGAGGATGAGTATTATAGTAATTGAACTTTTAGATATAATATGTAATGTGCTAATCATCTGTTTCCTTTTCTATGTGTGGTACAATAGGGTAACCTCCTTTTGTTTCTAAGTTTCCGTTCTATAAAAAGAGAACTCTAGAGCTTATAATAAACATATTTTCCCATTGCAATGACATCTTTAAAGATATTGAATATATACTTATGTTTTTGACATACTCATATACATCCACAGATCTGATAAACATCATCTTTTTATCACAATAAATAGAGACGTTGATGATTTGCTTCCTTGTACTACTTGTCCAACCATTGCACATGAGGGTCAGGAGTTTTAGACCTCCTCCCACTGCAGCAATCTCGTCAATTGCGTGTTCAAGAACTATTTCCTTGCCGCATTTGTTGGAATGCTTGCCCTGACAAACAACTTGGTGACAACCCTTTCAACTTGCTCCCTAACTTTCTCATAAAATCATTTCAAAGTCTTCTACTTTGAATCTTTGCGTGGAACGAAGAGACGAGCTGATCCTTTAGGAATGGTTCGAGTCCTTTACCCTTTGCTTCTTCTTTAATGATGCCTGAGCTGCTCCGACTTCTGTTGCCACTGCCAGTGCCACTTCCTGCTCCAACAAAGAACCTTGCACTCCTACCAACATGTCCAAGACCACTTCCACCAATGAATTCGATCTTTCATCATCAGTACTCATAGAGTTCCACAATACCATCTTATAGAAATTATTCTCCGTCATGGTCTTAACGATAGTTGGGTATGAGAAATAATCATCTGAATCGGAAGACAAGATGTTAAAATTTTTATTTTAAACACGAGTACATTTCGTTTCTTCCAACCTATTCATTCTTCTCTATATGCCCCTCGAGGCTTTAGGTTAGACTTTGTTTCATTCCTAACATCTCTATGACAAGTGGAGGTTGTGTAGCATTTGGTCGCATTCTTCTAGACACCGAAGTAATGTTGTTTCATTCTGGTGATCTCATCTCCAATTATCTTCACAGAAAACTTTAATTAAGTCTTCCCTTTTCAACCATCAACATCATTAGCATGCTTCTATCTAATTTCTCCTCTAGCGCCAACCTACACAGATTCTGAACCAGAAGCCATGATTTTTACTTTTTAAAGTAGATATACTGAAAAATAATTGCATAACAGCAACAATCTATGGTATTCTTCAACAGGATTTCAAGAGTGAATGCTTCGATAATCACATTTTCACCAATTAGTACTTGAGAAAAGTGACACAGAAGACTCTCATCACCAATTTAATGAAAATCATGTAATAAAGAGTACACACATTCGAATTGGTGAACGAATAAACCTTCGATATCTCTCCAACACTTCAAGAAACCTGAAATTGATGAAGAATGTTTTTTTTTGACATATGCTCTCAAATGAAATGGGTGAAATGGGGAAAGGAATCACGGGGCCAAAGTCAAATACAAAATGCATGGAATTATCTTGCCTGTGCATGAGAAAATGATACATGCAATATTTTTCCATTCGTATCATCATTGTTCACAAAAAGTATATATAATGTCATAGAAGTATAGCAACATGTATATATAATTCATGTCTCTAAAAAATAAGTACGGGTACTAGAAAATAAAGACCAGAAACTAACTATACCACGAAGCTGAGTTGAACAAAAGTCAAACCATAAAGTCGCCTACAACTGCAGCTGTTACGCCTGTGAACCTGTCAAATTCGTGCAAATAGGTTTATGAGCAAAGCGCCTAGTATAGTTGTAAAATAACTATATGAAAATGGTAAAAAAGTGCACAAGATACATAAACTAACTCTGTTTCCCCGCACAACTCACTAAGTAACCAATTCCGACGTAGAATAACGACCCCTACAAGCGACTTTCATTACATTGATTCATAGCTTCCAACCCACACGTTAAGTAGGGTTTAAATACAAATTCATCTAAAAGAATCCGCAAAGGATTAGCCTAAGTCTATAAAGGAAAGGCACATTGAGGGTGGCCTTGATCTGATTCAATAACATATGATTTCTGATATATCATTATTAAACACTTACTTTCACGACCTTTTTAATTATTCTCGGTATCTTTTACACATAGGTGAAAATGGATGCTTATAAGTGGGGCAACACCTACAAGTATCTAGAAGTCACGTCGGTATAGAAAGATGAGCTTGGACTGTACATCAATGCTGCTTAGAGTCTCCCCTCATACACCATGTTAGTAATACACAATCTCAAAGTGGAGTCACATAGAGCTCGTAGGCCTCATTGCCAAGCGGAGAATGTTAGTAACACAAGGGTACACAACCAGGGGCATACAACCGCTCGACGCCTTGGCGGAAAAGTCACTAAGATGCTAAGAGGAGCACCAAGCAACGCACATAACACATGGTGAGCTAAGGCAGCATTAGCTCTCGATCAAGTTTTTTGTGGTTGTCCAGGTTTCTATCAGAGTTTCCACGAATGCATGCTTCTCTTTGGAGGATTACTTAATTTTATTACATTTAATCACCAAGTTGATACATATAAGATCACTTAGGTACTAAGACAACCTGAGTCGAATAGCCATATCATCATTGCTATTAGCTATTCCCATATTATATGCATATAATTCAAGCCACTAAGTTAAGATAACCTTGATAGAGGATCTAAGCCACTAAGGCAATTTAATCTACCAAGTCAATTTGGGTTAGTTTAACCGCGTAGGCCATTGATCTGATACAATAATTAAGATTAGTAAGATAATCCAATTATTAGGCAATTCAATGCGCTAAAAAGTTCTATGTGAGAGGTTTATTTAACCATTACCTATTTCCACACATGAATTTGTATCACCATTATAATTTTTTCCAATTATATATATATCTCAATTTAATCATCATTTGTTCAACCTCAACATTTAGTATTACCGTAGGGACTTCACAAAATATGAGAAGCCACCAAGGGCATGAGTGCAACTGCACTACTTAAATGACATGTAAATGGTCCCATACTCCATTTAACTTCTAGTTAAAACAAAAACCGAAGGTTATTTCAAATTTCTTGAATCTAGAAGACGAGTGATGATACTTTCACCACATAGATGACTTTGTAAATGGACTCCACATCCCAATTTCATGCATACACACTTCCCCTCTCCCCAATACGTATCTCTCTCTCCCTTGATCTCTCTATCTTTTGATCTCTCTCTACTCTCTATCTCTCCTTGTTCTTTTATTTGTTTTCGACGGATACAACAGACAAGCTCAACTGGAGATTATACAAAAATACCATAGATTCGGCGTTCCATACAGATTCAGTTTCTCGAATCGATCCGCAGGTACAACTCACAGAGAACTGTTATATGGATTCGACATCTGATGAATCCATCATTCATCTATTATATATGGTGGTTTTAGCAAAATCCCCTGAACAATTCACTAGTTAGACCCTTAAAATCAATCAATTAACATTAGCTAAGTATGTTGAAATCATGGTTAAAATCTATAAATAAATAACCCTTATTTTTACCTGAATTGAGCCTATTATTTTATGTACAAAAACCACATATTTTGATCTAATTCTTTTTCTAATATTTTCTTTAATTAATTAACTAACATGGCGTCAAGAATTAAAAGCCATAAAAATCAGAAAATCAAGAGAAAATAAAAAATCTGACTTTTTATATTTTATACATATTTTCTCTTTGTTGTTTTTATTTTACCTTTTTTCTAACCTATAAAAAATCATAAAAATTAGATTAAATCTGTGTATATTATTTATAAATTAATCCACTAATTAAAATCAAATTAAAAATACAAAAAATTACAAAATGCAAAAATGCAGTATTTTATTATCTATAGAGTACGTCCAAAAATATGTTTTGTACATATATTCTCTTTTGATTTTGGATCCTTCATGAAAGTTGTATATCTCATCGAGACGAACAACTTTCGTGTTGACCACTTTTTGATTTGACTCATTTACTATTTCTTTTCAAATTTTCTTTTAATTTTAGTTATTTTTATTTTATCTTTATTTAATTTTAATTTTTATTTTCTTCCTTATTTTAATTTTTATTTAGTTTTATTATTTAATTAACTTTAATTTTAATTTCTTTGCCCTCTCTCTTTTATCTCTCCTTTTCCTTTTCCTCTCCTTTTCTCTCTTTCCTCCCTGATCTCTTTTACTCCCCCAGGTCACGTGCACAACCTGTGACGCCTCCCCTCCGCTTGTGCGTGCCACGCACATGCCGACCCCTGCCGCTCCCCTCCTTCAACGGCCGTGTCTAGCTCTATGTTACCGCCACCATCATTCCTCCGGTCATTATGAGCCGAACCTCCGCCGGTCGCCTCCTCTCCCATAACTGTCGAGCCTTGCCTCCTATATAGCGCCACTGTTGCCAACCCCCTCGACCATCCGCCATTATAAAGAGGAAAAGCCCGGCCTTCTCTTACCTTGTGGTGACAACACGTGACTAGGAATCACAGGAAAAGACGAGATTTGATGAATCACATATCGAAATCAATGAAGGCTTCATGAAACCTGAGTGTTAGCAAACCCTAGGATAAGGGTGCATGACCTTTAAGAGCACCAACCCTGAAAATTATACCAAAATAACACTTAGTTGTTTCTATCATATACTTTAACACTGATGTCTAAAGTTTAAGACGTAGTTTCACTTCGTCGCTGTTAAGGTGGAAGTAGTAAACTCAGGTAGAGGCAATATAAGTCTGTGTGTAAGTATGTTAGATACTTAAAGAAGACACACCCATGTGTACTCACAGGAAAACAATTACAGATGACTCAACAACTTTTGACAGACGCATTGGTCAACAACCAAAAATACATGTGTTGAGTAATAAGGCACGCAAGAGGATCCTTGTTCAAGTGTTAGACATAAAAAATAAATTACACAAACCTATGTCCACCATCATCTGACCTGTCATATACACTTTCAAGTTTGACGAACTACTGAGACGGTAGATTGAATGCAAGAACTTATTTATTCCATAGTGTTGAGGATTAGGTCTTGAGGAGAGTCTCTCGGACTTGGACTTTGAGTGATGTTTCGACTTGACTCTCATGATTGTCGTACGTATTAAATATCATATCTCTTATAGATATGTATGAAGCTTGGTTGAGCTTAGAATTTTAGGACCACTAAAACCTAGGATTCTTAATGAGACAAGTCTTGAAATTCACATATGCACAGTCAGGGATTCAACTTTCTAACTCATTAAAATTTGCTTGGGGACAAGCAAAGAGCTAAGTACAAGGGTGCAATGAATCCATGATTCATCTATACTATATTGTGGTTTTAGCAAAATTCCATCGACAAATCACTAATTAAACCTCTTAAAATCAATTAATTAACATCTAAGTATGATGAAATTAGGGAGCTAGCGACGAGATGGCGGAGTGAGCGACGAAAGAGGTGGGAGCGGCGAGAGAAGTGCGACAACCGGCGACCGCTGGCGGAACGAGCGGACATGGCGGAGGGTCAAGAGTTGGAGACGTGCGGTGGGTAAAGGATGCTCGAGACAAGGGAAAGAAGGTCCTGGACTCAGACGAGAGCTTCGCACGTGGTTTCGCTTCCGGTGGTGTATAGGGAAAGAAAGAGGTGGGCGAGTGGGTGGCGGTTTCTCATAGGAAGCTCGGCCCGAGATGCTTCCGGTGCGGTGACAGGGGCCATCTGGCGTCCTTCTGCCACCTCCCTCCTAGGTGCTACGCTTGTGGAAGGGTTGGTCATCAGCAGGCGACCTGTTATTTGCGCTGCAAAGTGAAGACCTCAGAGCCTCCCCCACGTCAAGGCCATTCCTCTGACGGTAGTTGGGGTTGAAGCTCGTCTGTTGTCAATCAAGGTGGCCCATCCTATGCGGATGTGGTAAAGTTAGATGCTCGAGGGGGCCATGTGGCCAACCATGCAACTGCCTCCGCCGAGGGCGGAGGGGCGGATACTGCGAAAGCCAACGTTCAAGGGGAGGACTCGGCCGCCTTCATCGAATTTGCATTCAGTCATCGGCTACGCATCGAAGGGGGCTATCGACCTGAAGGTCATCTCTTCGCATCTCAACGGGTTCTTTGGTGCACGATTCCTGGGGGACGTTGTGCTTCTGGGTGATCGAAGATGTTGCGTTTGAGGCTTATCCGGAGTCCAGAATGAGCGTCTGCTACGCAATGGGGACGTAGGCGATATTAGCTGAAGGTGCCTGCGTTTCGCTGATGGGTCCTGCGAGAAGCTGGAGGTCTGCATGGCTAGGGTGAAGGGGGTTCCCTTCCTTTCACGGTCTATCGAGGTTTTGCGGAAAGCCTTGCGACAGTGGGGAGTTGTACGTGAAGTGATCGATGATGGCCTACGACCGGGAATCGCGGTTGAAGTTACGACCATCCTGATAGAGTGCTCCAAAAGCTTCGTCGACAACGTTGGTGACAGGAGCTCCTTTGCGGAAATGAAAGTTGGTGGGTTCTCCTTTCCGATTGAGATGGTGGTCGACGTTCCTTCGCCACCGCCTCCACCGGAGGCTACGAGGCTGTTGGCAGACGAGGGGGCGTGGGACACCTCAGACGTGGTGACGGCGGTTGGTTTCCCCAGGCGACCCTCGATCGAAGAGACACGGCATATTATTCGCACGCGGCGGTTCGTGAACTCTCCAAAAAAACTGTTCCTACCACAAAGTTCATTCTTTTTGCATGCTGACGTGGAGGATACTTCGGTGGACCCGCCTTTTCATTCGGCTTTTGAGGTGGTGAACGAAATCCCGTTTGGGGTGACTTTTGATTCCAGAACGGGTGAGGAGCATGATCCTCTGTCGACCTCTTACATGGGTAACTGGATCTTCCCGGACTCGGGTCGAGGCAGGGCCATTCTGGTTTCCGCGTCCGTGATGCAAACCCGAACCTTTTCGGGGCAGACGTCTCAGTATGTTCATTCGGGAGACTTCCCTTGTTCTTGGGTGGGGGCGCCCCGTATTGTCACTACTTCGACTTTCCCACGTATCTTATCGGAGGAAAGGTCTCGTTAAATGTCCATCGCCACCGCAGCGGCAACGCCGACCGTGCCTGCTCTGGAGGAGACATCCTTGGATGGGGGACTATCTGACTGTGTCTCCGAGGAAGGGACTAGCGTAGGAAGGAGCGCAAAGCGCTACAGAAGAAGGAGTAGAGCCAAGTCGGCCAGGTCTTCCTCTCAGATGTGTTCTACATTCAAACTTTTGGTGGCGGAGGCCGCTAACGTGGTGCAAATTAAGGGGAGCGACGAAGGATCCAAATGAAGGTTTTATCATGGAACGTGTGAGAACTGGGGGATCCAGACAAAAGAAAAATGGTGGGTGCGAGGTTCATTGATTGGGGATGCGACATCATCCTTCTCTAGGAAACGAAGCTTCTTGCCTTGTCGGAGCGAGATTGGAAGGGGTTCGGGGTTGGTGAGGTGGATCAATTCAGGTTGTTGGAGGGCACGGGGTCTTCCGGAGGGATGATTGTTGCTTGGCATTCCTCGAGGTGGTCCTTCATCTCCATGTCTCTCGGGAGGCACCTCATGACGGTGGTTCTGGACAGCACGTGGTCCTCTCTTCAGCTTGCGGTATCCTGCATCTATGGTCCGTGTGATGCTGGGTTGCGTAGGGAACTTTGGTAGGATTTGCTGGAGGTTGGTCGGTTCGTCGGTGCGACCCCTTGGGTGGTGGGGGGATTTTAATGTTACGCTACTATCATCGGATAGGCCCGGTGGTAGGGGAGGCCAGGACCCGGGCTCTACTGCCTTTGCGGACACCATTGATTTGCTTGGCCTCGAGGTTCTGGACGCCACGGGCATCGGCTATAGGTGGAGAAATTCTAAGGCTCGCTCGCGGCTTGACCGCTTCCTCGCCTCGGAGGAGGCTGGGGAGAAGTTCCCCTTGGCATCCGTGGAGGCCAAACCTCGGTTTTTCTCTAACCACAACCCTATTGTTTGGTGTTCGGGAGATTCCCCTGTACAGTGGGGACTTTTCAGATACGCAAAATGTTGGCTATTGGAGACCAACTTCCGGGCGGTCGTGACTTCGCATTGGACGGAGGCGGTGGTTTCTGGTTCCGTTGTGTGGAGATTTCATGAAAAACTATGCTCTTTGAGAGTGCGGCTTGCGGCATTTAAGAGGGCCTCGAGAGCGGCCAGGGCGGCGGCTAGATCGGAAGCGGAGGAGACCATTCACAAGCTTGACTCGTTGGAGGACAGCAGATTGCTCTCGGCGGACGAGAATGCGGCTCGCGCGGAGGCCCAAAGGAAGCTTCTCGTCGAGGAAAAGAAACACATCGCGGAGTGGAGGCAGAGATCAAGGATCAGATGGGTATGGGAAGGGGATGCTAATACGTCATTCTTTCATCGCTGTGCTAATGGGAGGCGTAGATCTAATGCCCTACGCTCAATTACTATTGAAGGGAGCTGCGTGGAAGGAAACAGAGAGATGGGCCTTGCCATTTCGAAATACTTCAAGGACGTTACCTCGGCAATAATTCCTAGGAGATGGAGGTGGCTGGGTCGGGGGACCAGGTCGGTGGTAAGGGACTCATGGGAGGATCTAATTCGTGATGTTGGTTTGGAGGAGCTGAGGGACGCGGTTTGGGATCTGAACGACGACGCTGCGCCTGGCCCAGATGGGTTCTCGATCTTCTTTTACAAGGACTTTTGGGACGTCATTGAGCTGGAGGTGCTTGAGGTGGTGGAGGAATTCTGTAAGGGAAACGCGGGCTTTGATAGAATCAACCGCGCACATCTTGTCCTTCTTCCGAAGTCGTCGACGGCCGCTTCGATCGGGGACTTTTGGCCTATCGCCGTCTCAAATGCTCTATATTTGATCACGGCGAAGGTTCTGGCGCGCAGACTCAATGTCATCCTTGGGAGTCTTATCTCTCCGGCTCAGTCGGCGTTCGTCCCCGGTCGTCAGATTTCAGATTGCGTCTCGCTCGCATCTGAAATTATTGCGGATTGGCGGGGGGGGGGGGGGTACGAGTGGTATGCTCTGGAAGGTGGACTTCTCGAAAGCATATGATACTCTCGACTGGAGATTTCTGTGGAGTGTGCTGAGGAGGAAGGGCTTCCCCGACATTTGGATTTCTTGGATGAGGCGCTGCATCACCACGGCGTCTTTTACGATTCTGGTCAACGGTCGGCTGAAGGGGGGTTGGATTTAGCCACGCAGGGGGGTGCGTCAAGGCTGCCCTCTTGCGCCAATGTTATTCATACTCGCGTCAGATGTGCTATCTGACATGGCGGATGGTGTAGTTATACGCGGCCTTTCTAGAGGCTTCTCGAAGGACGGGTTGGAAGTTCTGATCGCCCAGTACGCTGATGATACTCTTTTTTTCATCGAAGGGGGCATTGAGGAGGCTAGCGGCATGGCGATGGCTTTAGAGATATTCTCTGAAGTATCGGGCTTGACTAAGAATAACATGAAATCATTTTTCGTTCCTTTTGGGCAAGCGGAGCTCGTGTCTGAAAATCTGGAATCGGTTCTGGGATCGGGGAGATCCTCGCTTCCTCTTGAGTACCTGGGCACGCCGCTGTCTCTGGGGCGGACTCGGATCCGCGATTGGTTGAGGGTGGTGGAGAAGGTTGAAGCCATGTTAACGGGTTGGAAGGCTGCGGTTCTCTCGAAGGGTGGCAGATTGGTTCTTTTGAAATCCGTCCTGTCCTCCATACCCATCTTTCTTCTCTCCAACCGTAAGATGCCAAAGGGGTTGCGGGCGCGGCTGGAGAAACGGATGCACTCATTCTTGTGGGGCAATGGCGCGGGCGGGACAAGGGGGATCCATTTGGTGGGATGGGAGGAGGTCTTGCTTCGGAAGATCGACGGGGGCCTGGGGATGAAATCACTTGAACTAATGAACGAGGCCCTTTTACTAAAGTGGGCTAGCAGGATTTGGGGTCCGGGGGATGACCTTGCCTGTTTTGTGATCCGTAAGATTTACGCCGTCAGGGGCGCTCCTTCGTTATCCACAGGCCCCAACGCCCCGACTCCTGCAGCGTGGTGAAGGCCTTTGTGAGCAACATCGCTCTCTTTAGACCAATTCTTGGGAAGGGGGACTCTTTCTCCTTTTGGACTGATGATTGGTCGGGGGGAGGGGCTTTGTGCTCTCGGTTCCCCCGGTTGTTTGCGCTTGCAGGGGACAAGTATTGCTCGGTTGCGGATTGCTGGGATGATGGGCTCTGGTGCCCTACCTTTGCTGCCTCCCTATCTGACCCGAGGTTCGGCGATTTCTTGGCGTTGCTGGAGATCTTACGGGAGGTGGGGCCGTCTGGTGGGGGCCGGGATCACTGGAGTTGGAAAGAGGGTTCCCTCTCGGTCAGGGGGGCCTATGGCGTCATTTCTAGACCTCCGTCGGCTGGCTCAGACTTGCTTATCAGAGATTGTGCTCTTATTTGGGCTCTAAGGCTTCCGAAGCGAATTGGTTTTTTCCTTTGGATGCTTAGGCGAAAGAGGCTGCTGACGAGGGATAGGTGCGTGAGACTTCTTGGGGTTCATTCTGACATGTGCTTAATCTGTAATGCGACGATCGAATCGATGGAGCATCTTTTTTTCTCATGCCCCTTGGTATCGCAATTGTGCCAGGAGTTGGGGCCGGGTTGGTGTAGCAACGATGACTTCCAATCTTTTTGGGAATCGGCTCACGCAAATTCGCATAGGCCACGGAGGGAGCGGATATACCCCATGGCCATTCTCTGGGCGGTGTGGAGGGGGAGAAATGACCTTCTGTTTTCGGGTCAGCGTTTTTACAAGGAAAATGTGGGTGTGTTAGCTAATCGCATGCTAGATGAATGGATCATGTAAAGGTTAGGGCGCAGATGTTTTGTGTTAGTTAAAACTCTGTTTCTATTCTGTTTTTTTAATAAAACTTGGGGCGGACACCACAGAGTGTTTCCCCCTATATTTTAGACTTCAAAAAAAGTATGATGAAATTAGGGTTAAAATATGTAATTAAATAACCCTTGTTTTTGACCTGAATTGCGCCTATTATTTTATGTATAAAAATCACATATTTTGATCTAATTCTTTTTCTAATATTTTCTTTAATTAATTAACTAGCATACACTAAGAATTAAAATCCATAAAAATCAGAAAATCAAGTGAAAATAAAAATATGTCTTATTATATTTTGTACATATTTTCTTTTTGTTCTTTTTATCTTACCTTTTTCTAATCTATAAAAATTCTATAAAACGTAGACTAATTTTTTAATATATTGTTTATAAATCAATCCATTAATTAAAATCAAATTTAAAATACAAAAAATTACAAATGTAAAATGCGGTATTTTATTATCTGTAGAGTACCTCCGAAAATACGTTTTTTACAGATGATCCCTTTTGATTTAGATCCTTTATGAAAGTTGTAGATCTCATCGAGACGAACAACTTTCATGTTGACGACCTTTTGATTTGATTTCATTTATTATTTTCTTTTCAATTTTTCTTTTGATTTTAGTTATTTTTTTATCTTTATTTAATTTTAATTATTTTGTATTTATACTTTTATTTAGTTTTATTACATATTTTTAATTTTAACTTTTATTTTATTTTCTTTCCCTATCTCTCCCTCTCTCCCTTTTCTCTTCTTTTCTTTTTCCTCTCCTTCTCTCTCTCCTCCCTATTCTCTCTCTTCACTCCCCCAGGTCACGTGCACAACACATGATCCCTCCTCCCTTTCCGCCCGCACGTGCCACGCACGTGCCACCTTCTCCCTCCTACGCACGTACGCGGCACATGCCTGTCTCTTCTCCCTTGCCGACCCCTGCTACTCCCCTCCTTCAACGATCGCATCCAGCTCTGCGTAACCACCACCATCATTCCTCCGACCGTTACGAGCCGAACCTCCGCTGGCCGCCTCCTCTCCCATAACTGCCTCGCCTCGCCTCCTATATAGCATCGTTGCTGCCAACCCTCTCGACCATCCGCCATTACAGAGAGGAAAAGCGCAACCTCTTCTTACCTTGTGGTGACAGCACGAGACTAGGAATCGTAGGCAATGACGATTATATCCTCCTCCTTGGGTGTGATCCGAAGGGCTTAGGACCTTCGCAGCAACAACATCTCCTGGTTGTTGCAGAGCTTCTCCTACGTCGAGGATTGAAATGAGAACCTGGAGTTTGTCGACTGCTCCACACGCAGACAAACACCATTCGCATTATGTGAGAACCACTCCCATTTTTTATTTCTTTGCTACATATCCCCACTCGTATTTCTTCCCAAATCAAACCCCAAAAACCGACCCCCGACCTAATTACCATCAACCCTTCTCCCATCAGTTCCCTTCTCCTGCTGCAGAACCTACCACCTCTAGCGATTCGCCTGGAGCAGCAGTTCAAGATCCATCACATCCACTGTGGAGCTCCACTCACCGTCCATTACCCTATACGTGTTTTTGCTAACTTGTTGGCCGAGCCTTGCAGCTCGAGCCTAACCCTTTCTTTGTAGGAACAACATCAAAACTTTGGGAGTCCTCCATTCATCAAGCATTCCTCATCTCCTCTGTCGAAGTCGCATTCACAGCAGAACCTCGATCCTCCATTCCACCAGCCACTAGATCTCCTTCATGTTAGAACACAACCACCACCATACATCAGGAAACCACATCATCCACTTCCCTTCTGATTTGTTCCATCAGGTATACACTATACATTGACACAAGTGCATCCTAACTAAACACAAGAATTTGCTTCCTAATGATAAAATAAGAGGAGTGCTTCATTGCTCAATAATTTAGTTGAGCTCAACTGGATATCCCAAGAGTTAGAAATATAACGCAGAAACGTATCAGAATAAAATAATAAGAACATGAAGAACTCATGATTTAACGTGGAACCCTACTCCTTAAGGAACATGATGAAACCACGGGAGAATGTCTTAAAGGACTGATTTATGCATTGTACTTTCTCACTGGATAGAGAGGGTGAGGGGCTTCTTATATAGCCCTCACTGAGTCTCCACATCTCACAACTGGTAGATGCGGGACTAAACAACTGGGTGTTGTAAATGGATCCTGGAATGATCCATTTACCCATCTACACCATAAGTGATGTATAACACATATACTCCAACACTCCCCTCAAGCTGGATCATGTAATGCTCAGCTTGGACAAATACAAAGAAATCTCAAACTCACGCTACATGACATTACGAACAATATCAACTCGTGCACAACTGACGCCTGTTGTCGAGGACGTTGCTTCTCATGCCGTGCAGGTGAGAGGGAACACTAGGCTGGAGCGTGAGTCAAATTGGGTGTGCTCTGAACTGCGCATGTCAGAGCCACTGAAACTGGATGAGCCTCCACCTGGAGAACTCTGGCCTACCGCATGTAGAAGACTGAATCATGTGGACAACTGCTCCATCTCTGAAAGGGCCGAACTGAAACATCATGTAGACATCCTCGTCGGAGTCCACGATCGCTGGAGAATGGAGTCTGAAAAAGTTTCCTCGTCAGAGAATTGGATCTCTCCCATACCGGCTCAGAGAATGGGATTTCTACTCTGGAGTCCCTACGAAACCACATGAAAACCCTAGCCCACATGGCATAGGGAATGGGATCTCTACTCTAGAGTCCCTATGGAACACATTAAAATTCCGACCAAAATAAATGATGAGGATCACTGAAAAAGTTATGGCAAACATGTGCTCATCAAGATGAAGATCGCATACATGTGCATGTCTGCAACTGAAGACTCGAAACCAATCTGACGTCGAGTTCGAATGTCTGTAGAGTCTGGAAAATCTGGCCTTCCTCTGACTAGAAAATCTGGAATTTGATGAACTGGCTTGTAGAACTCTACACCATATTCCCCCTCCCATATTTGTTGGAAAACAATGATGTCGACCAAGTTGGGAGAAGACAAGGAATGTGGGGAAGACAAGAGACCACATCAGCCATCTACATTTTTGGCTTTTCTTCGTCATTTTTTCGGCTTATTTCATTCATCAAATTTTTTAATAGCCGTCAATTTTTTCTGCGCACGATTTTTTTGTACGCACATTTCCTCAAAATATTTTTTGCAAAACTCGGCTGCCTCTTTTTTTTAAACACGGCCCAATGGACCAAATTTATAGCATCCCACTTAGGGCTTTCTACTTCCCTCCTTTTTTGCAAAAAAATTTCCGGCTATAATTTTTCAATAGCCAACTCATCAATTTTTGACTCGGCCCCAAAAGGGCCCAATATATGCAGCATCTTTTTTTACGCTGCATCAAGCCCCCTTCTCCCTTTTTTTAACCTATGAATCCCTCATTTTTCTTTGGGCGCCCCTCCTTTTTTTTCTTGGGGCCGGCTCCCTCCTCTCTCACTTTTTTAATAAACTTACAACCCACTTTAGGAAAATATTTAGGGTTCCACTTGGGAAACCCTTTTTCAAAGAAAGTCACCCCCGCGATGGAGCTTGGTCTCTCGCGGGCCGCCCTCGCAGGCGGTCTTCCTGCCACATGCAGAAGATAAGCTCCGCATGGAGGGGAGGAGAAACACTGCCACTAGTTATCGTTATCACCAGAAGGGGTTTGCAGTGGCTTTGTGCAAGCACAAGCGCCGCCCGTGTTGCCTGCAACGGGTGCTCTGCCTAGAGGAGCAATGTGACAGGAGGGTGATGCCTGAGGAGCTCGATCGGCTGTCGCTGCTAGCTGAAGATGGAGCGACACAAGATCTGAAGGTGTGCCGACACAAGATGGATGCCAAGTTGGAGATGGGGCTACTTCGTATGCCGACTGGAGTACCGCCACCGCCTATGCGCATGGACCGCGACGCCTGGTCTCGCACGAGAGAGGTGCGCGCTTGGGAGGATGAAGGCAGAGGAGCTTGGAGGTAGCGATGCCGCCTACGCGTTGCCTACGTGAGGAGGAGGTGCTGGGCTTCGAAGCTGTCTGGGAATGGGATGACGATTGGAGGAGCTGTACTGCCTCGATGGAGAAGAAGCCTCTGCTTGGGAGGTCTACTGCCTACTGTTCGAAACTTAGGGTTCCCCGTGAGGGGAGAACCCATCTTGGCCCATATCAGGGTGCCTGGAGGTCAGGCCCAACAAGGCGCTGCAAACTATTCACCTTCGCAGAGATGGAGGAGCGCCTGATGCTTCTAGGTTGGAACTTAAATTAGGGTTTCATAAGAAAAATCCTTGAAATTCTTGAACAAACTCTAGAACTTAACATAATAATCAAACTTGAAGAAGAGAATCAACTTGCAGATTTGAAGGTCTTGAGATCAAAAAAATCAACAACAACAACAACAAAGCCTTTTCCCACAATTAAGTAGGGTCGGCTACATGGATTCTTCGCCTCCATTCAGATCTATCTTGGGTCAATCTCGGACTTATATCCAAAAAACTAAGATCCCTTCGTATAGTCTCTTTCCAACACTTCTTGGGCCGTCCTCGCCCTCTCTTAGCCGGTTCAACATCCCACCACTCGCATCTCCTAACCGGTGCATCAGTTGACCTTCTTTGCAAATGACCAAACCATCTTAAGCGGTTTTCTCGCATCTTATCCTCGATCGGAGCTACACCAACTTTCTTTCTGATTGCATCATTCCGAATCCGATCTTTACGTGTATGTCCACACACCCATCTTAGCATTTTCATTTCTGCTACAGCCATTCTCTGCACATGTCTATGGTTCACAGGCCAACATTCAGAACCATAAAGCATAGCAGGTCTCACGGCTGCTTTGTAAAACTTTCCTTTAATTTTTAAAGGAATTTTCTTATCACAGAAAACAACGGAGGTTCCTCTCCACTTTAGCCAGCCTGCATTTATTCTATTAGTAACATCTCCATCAATTTCCCCATCATGTTGCAAAATAGATCCCAGATATCTTAAAGAATCTCTCTTCTGAATGTTATCGTCACCAATCTTCACCTCGATTCCTTCACCATTGCTTCCATCAAAGGTACAATCCATATATTCCGTCTTAGCCCTACTTATACGAAAACCTTTAGTCTCCAATTCATGTCTCCAAACCTCAAGCTTCTCATTTACTCCATCTCTAGTCTCGTCAATCAACACAATATCATCAACAAATAACATACACCAAGGTAACTCATCCTGAATGTGACTTGTCAACTCGTCCATAATCAAAGTAAAAAGAAATGGACTCAAAGCTGAACCTTGATGTAAACCAATGTTGATATCAAAATAGTTGGTCTTCCCCGTCGGAGTCCTTACACAAGATAAAGCCTTATCATACATATCCTTTATGAGATTAATGTATAGGACAGGTACTTGTCTCGTCTCCAAAACTCTCCACAGTATCTCTCGTGGGACGGAATCCTTGAGATCAAAAAAATATATTAAAAAATAACCAAGAATCGAATCTCAAATGAATGATAAATACAACTCCTTGAGAATCGAACCTGCTCTGATACCATGTTAGAAAATATAATGCTGAAGCGTATCTGAATACATAATAAGAACATGAAGAACTCAGGATTTAACGTGGAACCATACTCCCTAAGAAGTAGGATGAAACCATAGGAGAACGCCTCAAAGGGCTGATTTATGCATTGCACCTTCTCGCTGTATACAGAGGGTGAGGGGCTTCTTATATAGCCCTCATCGAGTCTCCACATCTCACAATTGGTAGATGTGGGACTAAACAACTGGATGTGGTAAATGGATCCTGGAGTGATATATTACCCATCTCTACACCATAAGTTACGCATAACATGTATACTCCAACACCCCCCAAGTTGGAGCATGTAATGCTCAGCTTGGACAAACAGAAAGAAATCTCAAACTCACGCTACAAGAAATTACGAACAATATCAACTCAACGCACACAACTGACGCCTATTGTCGAGGACGTTGCTTCTCATGTCGTGCAGGTGAGGAGGAATACTGGGCTGGAGTGTGAGTCTAACTGGGTGTGCTCTGAATTGCACATGTCAGAGCAACTGAAACTGGATGAGCCTCCACCTGGAGAACTTTGGCCCGTTACGTGTAGAAGATTGGATCATGTGGACAACTGCTCCATCTCTGAATGGGCTGAATTGAAAAATCATGGAGACATCCTCGTCAGAGTCCACGGTCGTTGGAGAATGGAGTATGAAAAAGTCTCCTTGTTGGATCACTGGGTCTCTCCCATACTGGCTCATAGAATGGGATCTCTACTTTGGAGTCCCTATGAAACCACATGAAAACCCTAGCCCACTTGGCATAGGGAATGAGATCTCTACTCTAGAGTCCCTATGGAAGACGTTAAAATTCTGACCAAAATAAAAGACGGGGACCACAACAAACACTGTATTCACTTTCAAGTACTTAGTTGTTTGCATTAGATTTGTTTGGGGTGAAATTATCCTACTTCAACTAAACTATAACATTGTTTTGATTTAAGCATTTGATTGCAGGAGTTGATCCCTGATAAGAAGGCATAGAATTTGTTTTACAGTTTTCCTAGATACGCCATTCAAAGACTCACAAAGATTGGAGAGAAAATGAACTTTGCAGTGTAGTTGAGAACAACAGATTTAAACTTATATGTTTCAACTTATGGCACTATTTTGCATCTCGATCTTTCACATTGTCCCATTTAAGTGTTGTTCCTAATTTCTTTTTTTTGAAAAAAAATAGTCTTTTATCGCTTGGTTCATTACATGCAATCATCTGTATTTTTCATCATCCGAAAAAATATTTGCATTGCATTCTGTCCATGGTTATTAAGGCGGCAAGGCGACAAGGCGCTACAGCAGGGCGCTTGTATGCCTAGGCACGCCTAATGCATTTTCCAGAATGTGTCATCATTTTTTTTATTTTTTTAAGCGCATGTCGCATTTTGGAGATGCGACATCAGTTAATATATATATATTTTTTTAAAATTACAGTATGTATTGGATTTATATATGTTTAGAACTTTTGTATTTATAAATACATAGTAACTAGAGTGTTGGAGTAATAAATGTCATTTAACTAAACATTAGTGATTAATCACTAGAATGAAGAATCACAATACAAAAAGGAACCAGAACATAGATAATTAAACAAGTTACCCAGTTATAGCCAAAAAAGGGGGAAATGTAGTAAAATAATGACAAATTTTTTGGCACAACACAACTTTTCAAAGACTGAAAGACAATAATCTAATGCTTCAATCATCATCATCACACAGGTTAGTTTCTTCTTCATGTCCTTCATCTTGCTCTTGACCATCATCATTTAGATCCATCCAATCATCTTCCTCGTCTTCTTCCTCATTGTTCGGGACATGAGGAGGTACATATTGTCGCCTAATCACGTGTGCACGACGAGTACCACGACGACCACGACCATGGAGACCACCACATGCTGAAGTGCTTGGTTGTGCTTGTGCTTGACTCCTTCTAGGACGAGAACCTTCATATGCTTGAGAAGCGCATAATGCCTCATCAATGACCCTCAGTGTAAGCCCCGGTACGACCTCTGGTTCCACGTAAAGCGCTGTAATCTGTTCACTCGACCAATCTAACTCTGAAAGAGCAATTGGATCAAAATCTTTTGCTAAATTCCCCAGCCTCCTATTTTTGAATCTCTCCTCAAGTTGCTTGTTGTATTAGATGTAAACAAGCTTGGAAAGTCTATCAACCTCCAACTTATTCCTCCTCTTTGTGCGGATCTGCACATTCATTCAAGTATTGCATAAATTTACAAGTATAAAGTTGGCATATATATTTGTAAATTTATAAGTGTTTTTGATACATACAAAGTTAAAAGCACTTCAATTACGTTCACAAGAGGAAGATGTGCAGTATAGCCCCAAAATACGCTTTGCCACCCGCTTCAGAGCGGGGGTGAGACTTCCATAGGTATCCCACCATTCCACTACACAATAAATCTATAATGTAAACACATCTTACCATTAAATCATTCAATATAAATAATGAAATATAACTTACATGGAGGTTTTTCCCCTTTGTCTAATAGCTATTGTCCCGCCAAACATACCACGAGCTCCTTTGTAGACCTCCATTTCAGAGCACATCATATCTTGTTGATCGGGATCATCAACCATCCTCTCAAGGCAAATATGAAATCACCTTCATACATTCCCATCAATGCCTCATTGTTGTCCTTCACTTTATAATAAAATGCAGGATTCAAGGATCATCCTGCACCATACAAAGGACGGACCATCTTATTATCCCAACGAAAATCTATAATTTGTAGAATAGGCATGTAATCTGTTTCCCGCTTGGCAAAGTTTTCAATAATCATTTCCTTTGCATTATTAAATGCGCTAGCAATGTAGCCCATGGGTGGCTTCTTATCAGCATCCCCTAAATGCAACACAATAACGATGGGTTGCACAACTCTAGTGTAATCTTCAATTTTTTTCCCAAAAAGCATTCACCATCACAGTTTCGTAGACATAATTCCCATCATGTGTCTTCGACCAAGAACTAGTGTTCCACACCTTAGAAATAAATAAAGACGCCAATGCTTTCCTTTCCGTTAGCAAACTAGTAAGGGTCAAGTAGTTGGTAGCAAAGCATGTAACTCCGCTTCTAGAAAGCTCTTGGTGATCCTCACTGAACTGTAGAAACGCATCGTGCAACCGAATATGCTGGTAAATATAAGTTATTACTTTTCTGGCCCTCTTGATAACTCCTGCAAATTTCTGTAACTTGGAAATATCCTCAAGCATCAAATCCAAGCAGTCTGCAGCACATCAAGTCCAAAAGAGGTTTGTCCTCTTCTCCATCAGTAACTTTCCTGCTAAAACAAAATTACTTTCAAGCATCAAATCCAAATAATAGCCTCAACTTGTACAACGTTCTCCTCACCCACCATCTCCACACCCTCATCTATCAATTTGAACTCATATTCCCCAGTGTGTACATCGGATATTGCATTCTTTACATAAATAAAAATGACCCTTCTGGAGAATTAACAAGGAAGTTTATCAGACTTCGTTGTCGTTTATCAGTCCATGCATCACACATAATCATGCATCCATATGTCCTCCAATGGCTTTCATGCTTCACATGCAAATTTAGTCCTTGCATATGATCTTTCAAATAGGGCTTTTGTGCTTCACATGCAAATCTTTGGTCCTTGCATATGATCTTTCAAATAGGGCTTTCGCAATTGGTGATAAGATGGAGGAACAAATCCTCTTCCAGCTTGGACAATAGCCTCCACTGCTACCTCAAATGCTTCTCGTTGTGCAACATTAAAAGGAATGCCGCCTGTATAGAATAGCTCAACTATGGCATCATATACCACCTTTGTAGCATCCTTTTTTAAAGCAAACTCAATTGTAGTTTGTTGTGCTTCACCACGAGCCCTTGCTGCCTTCCTTTGTGCCACAACCTCCCATGGGCTAGTAGAACTAAACGAGTCCATAGGACCCTTGCCACGTGGATACTTTCGTACAGGTAGCCTATTTGCAGAACATGAAACGGAACCAGAATTAACGTTTTTACCTGTTGTAGCCGTAGGTTGTGAGTCATCCAAGATGACTACATGTTCACCACGATCACCATCATCTGCATCTGGAATGTTTGAATCGGCTCCACTATATTTGTAATCAACGACTACCTTCCTCTTCTTGTTACGATTTTTGAAGTCAACCATCTCTTTCTTAATCTCCACAATGGCTTTCAGACACATAGATACATCCCGATAACTACCAATCAAGTGTTCCTTCTGCCTTTTAATGCCCCCATTAGTAATGTGGCCGCACAATGCACATTGCACCTTATTCTTGTCTAGTGTATTCGGCCGAAAAGAGTACTTCCAATCGTGATCCTTCGACGCTGCTTTCAAGCATGGATCATTCATATTGTCGGTGAAGCAGGGATCAATTTCCCCAGGCCTTTGCACAGTAGATGGGATTGGTGTAGTAGGATTAGCAATGTCATCCCCATCCAAGGATTGCATTGAAGTCATTCTGCAAGGGGAGAGCAAGAGATCACAGAGAGGCTGCTGGAGGAGGAGGGAGGCCGTCGGAGAAGGGGATTATTGGAGGAGAGGGAAGCCGTCAGAGGAGAGGGAGGTCGTTGGAGGAGGGAGGCCGCTGGGGAGCAGGGAGACCGCTGTAGGAGGTAGCGGAGGAGAGTTTTCTTTGCAGTAAGGGGTTTCGTGGGCTACAGGGTCGAGTGAGGGCCGAATGCAGTGGGGTAATTTAGGTTAGGATGCTACATGGTCGAACATGTATATCACATTTTCAAAATACATTATGTATATCACATTTTCAAAATGTGCTATGTATATCGCGTTTTGTAAATGCGCTATGTATATCGCATTTTGAAAATGCGATATATGTGTAATACACATACAAAAAATAGTCGCCTAGGCGCCCAGGCACGCCTTGGCTCCCAGGCGACCCAAGGCGTACACCATTTTATAAAAAAACAAGGCGTTCTTTATAGGCGCATGGCCTGGGGCGCCTGGGCGCCTAGGCATGTGCCTTGACATCTATGATTTTGTCCATTTCATTTCTCTACACATCTTTTAAGCATTTCTTCGTTAAAAACCAAAGACAAAATTGAAAAACCAAGAAAGGCATACAAATCATTTTTGCATTTAAATCTTTGTTTTTTGTGCATATTTCTGATATAAAAATTATTATTGCAAACAATTAAATACAAAGAATAATTTAAAATCGTGCAACTAAAAATTATTGTTCCCTATGTTCGACTTTGGTATACTTACCAAGTAAAAAATGTTCCATTATATTCAAGAATTGTAGTCTTTGATAGATCGCTTTTTCATCTCCTATAGTACAACTATCGATTATAACAGAGGTGAAATTCACGTTTACCAACATCCCGCGCACCATTGCATCTGTGATCGTCACCACTTCTTCTCACCCATGTGCATGGCCACCTTGTTGAGATATTAATTATCTTTCATGTCTTTATGTATTATTTATTTCCTTTATCTTCTTTATGTAATTTACCCAACATGTTAATCTCATATATAAGAAAACCCTAGGGCTTCATGAAAAAACAATTCATTCTTCGATTTCCACATGGTATCAGAGCGACAATCTTATATTGAGAGTTCTCGTACCCACCGTGCCCTAACCCCACCCATGTACCTCTCCTCTCTCTCTCTCCGATCAATTACCACCGCCGCAATTCCCTCCTTACAGGGCTGCCATCTCCCTCTCCTTGGGTTGTTGCCGCCGCCTCTCTCTTCCACGGGTCCAGCGTCGTCGCTATCTCTTCCGTGAGGATCGACTGTCGTCGCTACCTCTCTCCGCGCATGGTTGGGTGGTGTTCCGGTAGTATGTAGGGGCTCTCTCGGCCCCTACACTATCCGCCAATTGCGGAACCATCCGCGGACTGCGACGTGTCCTTTTCTGGCCCACATGGGTGTTTTTTTCGTACGTGACCAAATTGCAGTCTAAAACGATCTGATTTTGTTTGAAAAACAAGATTTCAGATATATAAATCTTGTTTTTTTGGTCCTAGCGCGACTTGAGGAGTAACAAGGATGGGTGTATGAGTCTACATGTACAACCAATCCTTCATATGATCGTGTAGACGTGCTTGAATCACTATACTTCTCTAGTCGAGTTCCTTTTTTGGGTCTTCTTTAACCATGTCAGAAAATAAGGGTGTTGTCTTCTCTTCGTCTCGTGCCTTCAAAGGTCCGGATCCCATTGTGAAGATGGTTGAGACCAACTATGAGTTGTGGTTTATGCAGATTCTGACCCTTATCAAGTGCAATAACAAGGAGCACATTCTGATAAAGCCAGAGCTGATGGATAAGACTAGGGACAATGCTTCATGGAAGTAAGACGGCATGTATGTGCATATTTGGCTCTCTGGGACCCTCACCACAGAGATAACCAATGATATTGTGAATCAGCACACCGCCAAGGCGATGCGGGATATTCTAGCATCTACTTATAACCAAACAAAGAATGATGCCAACATTCTTCAGCTTTAGTTTGACATATACGGGGTAAAGCAGAATGGCCATTCAGTGCACACGTTCTACTCCTCACTTCGTAGAATGTTCGAGAAGCTTCATAGCTTCATGCTGATTACGACCTCTAGAGAGCAGCATATGGCATATAAGAACTCCATAATGGTTGGATTTCTCTTGGCTACGCTTGACCCAGAGTATGATGCATTACGAGCAAATCTCCTTACTGGGGCGGCCACACCTCCCACAGATAAGGCTTACAATCGTCTCAACAGACTTCTTGTTCCATCTACTTCCATCACACAACCTTCCTTAACGATGGTTGGTTCTCGTGGCAGAGGAGGTTCTACTCAGTTCAAAGGGCATACTCCTCGTAACAGAGGTGGTAGATGTCAACGTGGTCTCTACTCCTATTGTCGTCATCCTTGACACTCTGAGGACAGATGCAATTAGAAGCATGGATATCCTGCATGTGCTCGCGTGGCAGAGCAGATTGAGCCTTCAGACACTACAACTCCTTAGGCAGATCCATGCCTTGATGATATTGTCTCTCGTATGCGGAAGATCATGACTCCAGTGATCGGCAATACCACTACATGATCCACATATACTGCAACTGTATCTAGGGCTTCTTTGAGCTCCACAGATATGTATACGCTTTTACTGGTTGTAGCAGTGCATATATGACAGAGTGGATCATGGACTTTGGTGCTTCTCACCATCTGTGTGGAGACAGAGCCCTGTTCAGGTCTATACCCCATGGTAGATGGGTTGTCATTGCAAATAGGTTTCACTTACCCATCACATAACAAGAGGAGGTGCATTTGACTCCATCTATGCACCAGAAGAATGTTTTATATACTCATGATTTTCAGTTGAACTTGCTTTCTATTAGTCAAATTACAAAGGATTTGAATTGTCGTGCTGTTTTTGACCCCTCTTCTCTTGTGTTTCAGGACATATTCACAAGCATGGTGATTGGATATGGCCGTGAGCAACGGGGGCTCTACAAACTGGTCCAACCTCCTCATGCTGACGCCTCTACTATTCTTACTGAACCAATCTCACTGTACCTGTGGCACCATCATTTTGGCCGCCTTCCTCTGCAGAACCTTTCATGTCCTCCCACAGATCTCTACGCGATCTTCCTTCCAGTGCGAGACTTGCCAGTTTGGGAAGTATCATCGTTCTTCTTTTCCATCTCGTCATAGTCAGAGCAGTTCTCAGTTGTTTGAGCTCCTTCACTTAGATATATAGGGTTTGAGTCATGTCCCTGATCACCAGGGACCCCATTTTTATTTGATTGTTGTTGATGACTATTCTAGTCTTTCTTGAGTTTTATTGTTAAAGAATAAGTCTGAGGTCGGGTCTGTCATTAAATCATTTATTAATGAGATGAAGAATATTTTTCTGTTACTGTCAAGTCTTTGCGTTCTAGTAATGCCTTAGACTTTTGCACTTTACAGCTATTCGAGTTTCTCAGGTCACTCGGCATTGTATACTGTTGGGAAAAAGTGAATTGTTGTTTATTCCTTGAACCCTAGGCTATCTTATATATAGGAGAGACCTATTGGTAATTTACATAAGATAGACTTGAGAACAGAAAATATGAGAGAAATATAGAAATATAAATATAACTCTACTCCCCCCTCAAGATGGATCATATGTCAATCATGCTCAGCTTAGATGAGCATGTCTGAAAAGGCCCTCTGAGCAAAGTCTTTGTTAAGATATTTGCAGTTTGATCCCCGGAGCTGACATGAGAGGTAGAGATAAAACCTTTTTGAATCATATCCCTTGTATAGTGGCATTCCTCTTCAATATTTTTGGTTATCTCATGAAATGCTGGATTGTTTGCAATGAACAAGGCAACCTATTATCACATTTTAGCTATGTAGGAATAGGAACTTCTATATGTAAATCTGTTAGTACTGCTCGAAACCACATCATTTCTGTACTAGCTTGTTCCATAGCCCAATATTCAGACTCAACGTTGGACCTAACAACCATAGTTTGCTTCTTACTCTTCCAGGAAATGAGAGAGCCACCAACAAAAATCACAAAGCTCGAAATGGATTTTCTATCCTTTGGACATCCTGCATATTCGACATCAATTTTCTGAATAATAATGCTGCACCTGAAAAAGACTTTAGGTACCTCAAAATCATATATAAATCATCCATGTGTACATGTCTGGATTGATTCATGAATTGACTCATCCGACTAACTGCAAATGAGATATCCGTCCTGGTTATAGTAACATAAAGAAGCTTCCCTACTATTTCTTTGTATCTTCTCCTATCCATCTCCTCTGTTTCATCATCATGTAACCTCATACTAGGGTCCATAGAAGTGGTAGCAGGTTGTCACGACCCCAATTCCAGATATTCGGATCCTCCCCATATCCGGATCTAGTTACTCAATAATAATTTATTCAGCAATCACAACTAACATTCAGAAACAGACTGCAATTAAAAATACTCATAAAGAATTATTTAATTCTTTTTTATTCACAAAATAAAGCTTACATGACATATTATCCGACTACAATCATTTACATGTACATTAACTGGAAGGAAATACACAAAAAGATTACCAACTACCTTTTAGAGTAAAGCTACTATGGCTGGCTGGATGACTACTATGTTAGATGGCTGGAATACTAAAGTTCTTATGATGGCTCACCGATACATGTTGGGTTTTCCATAAATCATAGGATAACAATTAGCGAATACTAAGTAACGAAGAAGAGAAAAGCAAACAAATGGTGTAATTTTTCAAAACTTGTTATTACAAAAAGTTTCATTCCTTCTCATTAGCTTAAGTAGTCTTCCTTTTATTCCATGTCAGGGATTAGTCTAGGGAATTGCCTCACCGTTATACGGACTCCGAAGTTGTGGATACTTTGGGATTAGAGTTTACATTGATCTGGTAAGCTTATGTCGCTGCACGTCGCCTCAACCAATCCTCCAATACTACCATGACATTTCCTTTTCTTTTATTATTCATGATCTCAAAGCTTCAGCCTGACAAACAAAGGAGCACACCGTCCTCGAGGACTTGGTTGCTTAAAACCTCAAGCTAACATTTAATCATGTATACTAGTGGCTTTAAATTCATATTATCGTGACCCAACATTATTGAACCACCCGTGCCTCCATATGGAATGACTACATTTTCCGTCGTTCAACCTGAATATATTGGTACCCGGTACCACTCATTGCAAATCATTCATTTCGTGCGCACTTATCATAACAAGACATCCATGTACCACATAGGTAGGCGATGCCAATACGGGTTCCCTCCGACAAGCCTACAGGTTGCATGCTCGACATGTAGTTCTACTCCCAATCATTCTTAATGTAACACACGATCCTTTTCAGGATCCAACTCAATACACATCAATTATCATGATGTAATTATTTAGTTAAGTCTTCGATTTGCATAATCATCAACATTGAATATAGACTCACATATATGTATATATTAATTCATATATTTATATACCCATAATTATGCTTATTTTAACTCCCAAACCTAAATTTCCAAGCCACTGCATCAATTTGATGCTTAAACCTAATTTTAGTTGAAATCACATAAGTTTTCATATTTTCTAAAAAATAGCCAAATTAGGGTTCTTCGTAGCAAGGAACATAAAATCAGAAATTTCAATGATATTGTATGAAAACCCAATAACAAAAGGAAAGATTTCGTTACCTAATCAAGTTCTTTCGCACGTATGCAATTCTTTATCGTGGTTATTTTTAGAATGGATGATTTATGGCTCCTGAAACGATCGAATTTCATTTTCGTATCAAAAACGCTAAGAACGTGCCAAGAACGTGAAGAACGAATGAAGAAAACGAAGACCGTGAAGAACAGACGAAGAACACAAGGAACGTAAATAACATACTTTTCTTTTAAAATTTTGGCAGAGTTTCCCCTATATTGGGGCATATTTAAAAGAAAAACGGAAAGAGTTTCCTCTATAAAATCACCGAGAGAGAAATAACAATGAATATGAAAGAATATAATCAAACTTTAAGAGACGAAGAATCGGTAGACACTACGCGTCTTAGGTGAATGAAGGTGTGGCGAATCACAGGGTTCACTGATGTGCATAGCCGTCCGCACTTACGTAGGGTATTACACAGATTTCTCTATCAAAACAAACATAAACGTAGAATCAAAAGAATAGAACCATAAGAGATGGAGAATCGGTAGACACCACGCGTCTCAGGTGAGCGAAAGTGTGACGAATCACAGGGTTCACTGACGTGCATAGCCGCCCGCACCTAAGTAGGGTGTTACACAGATTTCTCCTCAAACCTCAATAGAAAATGAATCGGAAAAAGGAAGATGAATCGAAAGCTAAGATAGAAAAAGAAGATGAATCGAAAACCTAGCTCAAGTTATAGCTTACTTACGAAGCAAACTAAGAGAGGATCGTACCCTCCTCTTTCTCCCAGCAGCGCTTCGCTAGCGCTCCTTCCCCGCTCCCCTCTCCTCCTGACCTCTCGACCCTAAAGCTTGGGGTAGTGGTGGTAGTGGAAATCTAGAGAATGAATGAGTAGAAGGGGTATTTATAGGCTCCAGAAAATCACCAACCATGGTTAGTAAATCATGGTTTAGACCTTAACCGTGGCTTGCGATCCATGGTTTTGGCCCACATGTCTATCATGCTGGAGCATACATGTCTATCATGCTCAGCTTGGAACAACATCTTCGGAAAGGGCCTCTACTAAGTGCTTTGGTGAATATATTTGCAGTCTGATCTTCAATAGAAACATGAGAGGTAGATAAGAGACCCTTCTGAATCATGTCTCTTATATAGTGGCAATCCACTTCTATATGCTTTGTACGCTCATGAAATGCAGAATTATTTGCAATAAATAGTGCTGCTTGATTATCACACAGAAGCTGCATAGGAAGAGGTAGATCAATCAGAACTGACCTGACCCACATCACCGTTGTGCATCCTTGAGCCATGGCCATGTATTCGGACTCTGTACTAGATCTAGCCACTACAATCTGCTTCTTACTTTTCCATGACACGAGTGATTTGCCACCAAATATAACAAACCCAGAAGTGGACTTCCCGTCCCTAGGGCATCTTGCGTAATCTGCGTATGCACATGCTGTAATGTCAAGAGACATTCCTCTTCTGAATAAAAGACCAGTACCTGTTGAAGACTTCAGATATCTCAAAATCATATAAACAACATCCATATGCATCTTTCTAGGCTGCTCCATGAACTAACTCACATTGCTAACAACAAAACATATATCTGGCCTGGTGACGGTAGCATATAGGAGCTTCCCTACTAGTTCTCCGCATCTCCTTTTATCTATCTCCTCAGTATCATCATCATATAATTTCATACTTGAATCCATAGGAGTGGTGGCACGCTTGTACCTTGTCATACCTGTTTCTAATAGAAGATCAATAACGAACTTCCTTTGGATCATCACAAGACCATGCTGGTTCCTGGCGAATTCTAATCCGAGGAAGTATCTGAGATTGCCAAGATCCTTGATCACAAACCGCTGACCTAGGAACTCCTTGGTTGCCTGAATGCCCTGTTCATCATCACGAGTGACAATAATATCATCAACATAGACAAGAATAACAATTGTACCTCTCCGAGTCCTCTGAACAAAAAGTGAGTGATATGCAGTGGACCGAGCAAATCTTTGATGCTCTATCAACTCTGAAAGCTTCTGGTACCAAGCTATAGGACTCTGCTTCAGGCCGTAAAATTTCCTTATGGAGCCTACACACCTTCTGAAACTCCCCCTCAACAACGAACCTTGGTGGCTGCTGCATATAAACTTCCTCCGATAAATCTCCATATAGAAATGCATTCTTCACATCAAGCTGATGAAGAGGCCATTCACGTGAAACAACAACTGATAGGAGAATGCACAATATTGAGTGCTTGACTACTGGAGAGAAGATATCATGATATTCCACCCCACAAGTCTGGGTGAATCCATGTGCTACAAGCCTTGCCTTGTAGCGATCCACATTGCCATCTGCTCGCTGCTTCTCCGTAAATATCCATTTGCACCCCACAACAGATGCACCTAGAGGGACAGAAATAACACTTCAGGTACCACAAGATTGCAAAGCGGCCATCTCCTCTTCCATGACAAGTCACCAACTATTATCCTGTATGGCCTCCTGATATGTTCGTGGTATATTGATGACTGAGAGGCCCATAGCAAACTTCATGTATTCCTCTGAAAGATATTCCAAGGAAACATGCGCAACTAGAGGGTACGTAGCACAGTTGCGACGGGGCTTCCTCACGGTAATAGGTACATCGAGATCATCATCCTCTCTGTTCTCTGCTATCAGATTCTCCTGTGTAGTATCATGTGGATAAAGCATAGCACCAATGCCGACAATAGAAACAATTTGTTTACTACATACTTGGGGTGTGCTGGATGATTAGGAAGGCGCATGAGCAGAGGGGTGAGTAGAGGACCTGCGAATGTAAAAATGATGTAGGAACTGAGTCATGGTAGCCGGAGGTGGAGGAAGAGGTGGAGGTGGTGGAGGAGGTGGAGGTGACTGAGACTCATCACGAGGACTTGTTGGTGGAGATATCGGTGGTGGAGGAATGAAGATATCCTCACCAAAGTCAGCATTAGACAACCTGTCACATGTAGGAGAAAAATATATAATAGACTAAAAAATGTGACATCTGCACTTACATAATATTTTCTTTCAACATGATCAAGACATCAATACCCTTTTTGGGTATGAGAATAGCCATCGGCCACACATTTGATAGCTCTAGGAGAGAGCTTGTCACGACTAGGAGTAAAATTGTGGGAGAAACACCACATATCGAAAGACTCTGGGGTAAGCGAGAATAAGTCCTTCTCGGGAAACGCAATCTAGAGAGGAATTTTTTCGCCAAGCATAGTGGACGACAGGCGGGTTCACCAAGCAACATGCAGTAAGAACCGCATCACCCCAGAAAGAATAAGGAGTTCGACTCTGAATCAATAAAGTCCTTGTGACATCCAAAAGATGACGATGTTTACATTCAATAATACCGTTCTGCTGTGAAGTGTAAGTACATGAAGTTTGATGAACAACACCATTAGATATGAGGAAATCCGATAACTGTAAAGTAGAAAACTCCAAGTATTGTCAGCGTGAATAAATTTCACATTAGTATGAAAAATGTTTTTAATCTCAATAAGGAAAAATTTGGTAACATGACCAACTTTAGACTTATCCTTCATCAGAAATACCCAAGATAATCTAGAATAATCATCTACAGTGACTATATAAGACCGATGTCCCTGATGATCAGGAACGCGATTAGGACCCCATATATCAAAGTGAACCAACTCAAACAACCGAGCATTGTGATAACTTTGACGACTTGGAAAAGAGGAACGATAGTGCTTCGCAAGCTGCCATGCCTCACACTCCAGACTAGTACAAGTAGAGATCTGCGGGAGGACATGACACAACTTATGCAGAGGAAGGTGTTCAAAGCGAAGATGCCACAGAAACGAGGAGACATGTCTAGAAGGGATATTAGCGGCCCCTGCACAAGGAGGCTGGACAAGTCTGTAAAGTTTTCCTCTGCTCACAACCACATCCAATCACCTAGCCCATGAGTATGTCCTGAAACACTAGAGAAGAAGGATCAAATATGGCACACCAATGTAAATCTTTTGTAATATGGCCGATAGACAAAAGATTCATCTGAAATGTTGGAGCATATAAGACATTTTGTAGACGCATCGAGGGAGCTAGAATAATATCCTCCTATCCAACAATGGGTAGATGAACCCCATTGGCAATCACCACTGATCTACTCGGAGGGATAGACCTGTAAGAAGTAAATTGTGCTCGATCGCCATATATATGATGAGATGCTCCATAGTCCATGATCCTGTCAGACAAATCTGAGCTGTTGCTACTAGTAAGGGCATAAACAATACCTGACAAGCTCGAAGAGTCTGCCGATGAAGTAGTCGGAGTAGACGGAGTAGTCGTGACATATGAGCTGTTGCATAATTTAGCAATATGTGCGGCATTTAAAGAACCTACAGACAAAGAAGTCGGAGTAGTCATCATCTCTCGTAGCCTGGAAACATATCATCAAATCGTGCATCATGAGCCAATGTAGGTGTAGAAGTAGGCTCGGTCTGCTCAGCAACTCGTGCGGTGGTTGGATACCCATGCTTTTGATAGCACGTCTCCTCAGAATGATCAGGACGGTGGCAATATCAACATGGACCTCGCCGACGACCTGCTCCTCGACCAGTGGTCCCTGGCCATGGAACCTTCGAAGTACTCCCCTCTGCACGAGAGGCTGCTATAGCAGAAGGAGTCTGAGCCACAGTGGTAGAGGATGTAGTAATTCTGCTCAATCTCTTGTAAACCTCCTCCATTTGAGGTATTGTCTCTTTAGTAAGAAGTTGAGATTGCATTGTACTCAACGTCTAGAGATGACAAAAATACTCCTGCCATAGTTGCATTCCGATACGACTGTTGTTGCTAATGTGCTCGTAGTAATAGGCACGAAGCTATGCAGATGCTCATTGAAGGCACTAGACGAAAAAATTACCCTTGTTCTCTGACATGGTAGCAAGAATGCCGAAATCCGGAACAAAACTGAGGAGTAGATCGTTATAATTGAATCTACACACTCACATATAGAGGATTGGTTATATTTGTAGACTCATGCAACCATCCTTATCTCCTTTTGTTTGTAGGCTAGGTCATACGAGCGCAAAGGGCAATGACGCACACAGATGCGCGTAGATGCACTAAAGATGCGCGTAGGATGCACACAGATGCACACAGGATGCCCGCAGATGCACATAGATGCATTAAAGATCCGCGTAGGATGCACGTAGATGCACACATGATGCACGGAGGATGCTGGAGCAGGACGCACGCAGATGTACACGCAGATGCGCACAGATGTTGGAACGGTGCACGCAAATGCGGTACGCTGATGTGCGCACGCAGATGTCCGCGTATGTAGATGACACAAATAGCACAGATGCAGGAACGCTAAATGCTGGAGCGAGGTGCAGCACGAGGCACTGCATAGGGTGTGGGGTGCGGGACGCGAGCCGAGTCACGTCGGGTGCGGGGCGCGAGGTGGGCTGGACGCAGTGGAGCAGGGCAGGGCGCGTTGGGGTGGGGCACGGTACGTGGCGGGGTGTGGTGGTATACGGGGGGAGGAGGGGGGTAGGGGGTAGGGTTAGGGTTAGGGTGGGATACAGGAACCTCGGTCTAGGACCGTTGCTCCGATACCATGTTGGGAAAAACCAATGACTTGTTATTCATAGGACCCCTGTGCTCTCTTATATAAGAGAAAAACCCTTGGGTATATAGCACGAAAGGTACACGAAGAATTGAAAATACATAAATAATACCAAAAGATAATAATAATCTCAACACATATTTTCCGGGGCATTCACATGCCCTAAAGAATCATCAAAATGGATGAAACAAACTATGAACTGTGGACGACGTAGTTCATGAGCATCGCGTAGAGCAATAACAAAGAGTCCACTTGGACGAATCCGAAGCCGATCGACAAGACGAATCCCGAGCCGATCGACAAGACTGGAGCCAACACTTCATGGAAGCATGACAATGCATGGACTCGTGGTAGGCTCTTCGGCATTCTCACAATTGAGATAGCCGACGATATTCCACATCACCCCACAACAAAAACAATTTAGGATATCCTTGTCACTACATATTCCCAAGCGAAGGAGACAAAGGTTTTTCCAACTCTGTATGAGAGACATGATCGTGAAGCTCCTGAACTTCATGCCCCTATTGCTAGTACTGATCAACAGATGATCAACAAAAATACCACAGTGGTAGGTGCTTTTCATGCGACTCTTGATCCTTATATGATGTTTCCCGCAATCAGCTCATTTCTGGTGCTTATATCCCTCCTGTGGAGGAGGTGTACAACCGTCTGAGCAGAAAAACTATACCTCCTAGTTCTTCTACTCATACCTCCTCTACTATTGCGGCATCATGTGATAGAGGGGGTTCACCTCAATTAAGAGAATGAGGTGTCCACGACAGAGCAAGGAGTTATCCTCGCCCTTAGTACACATATTGCAACCATATATGGTACTATGTGGGCACATGCTATTAGAAGCATGGTTGTCCTGCCTCTGCTCATGTGGTTGAACAGTTTGAGGCTACTGCTACTCCTATTGATTAGAAGTACGATGATCTCATTTTCCGTCCGAGGGAGATCATGTATCATTGAACCGATACCACTAGCGCACCTTTGGCCTCGTCTGACATTACTGCCTCAACGAGCACTTCATTACTTATTATGCTCCTACCACATGTCACAATACCGATATTACAGAATATATCATGAACTCTTGAGTATCTCATCATTTCTGCGGCAACATGGAACAATTCACATCTAACAACACCATTCCTCCAAGTCGATCTATCGTCATTGTCGATGAGAGACATTATCCTATCATAGTTCAAGGAAACATTCAATTGATGCCTTCCTTACGTCTACAGAATGTTTTACATGTACCAAAATTTTATATTGAAATTATTGTCCATTAGTCAGACGCCATGCCATTTTTACCCTTATTCTCTTATGTTTCATAATATATTCATGGGCATGATGATTGGATGTAACCGTGAGCAAGGGGGTCTGTACAGACTGATTCAATCACCTTATGCTAGCTGATCTTCCATATCCATTGGACCAGTTTCGCCATACCTGTGTTCAATCATCTTTTGCAGAAGCTGTATAGAGAATATCTGAACACTTGATTTCAACTGATGACACTGTTGATGTTTTTGTACAATGAGGATTACACAACTAATCAATAGAGGAGGTTGATCCATCAGAGGATCTGGACCATCTACTGCACTTTGGGAGAGGAGACGTACACGTGCTACGTACCCTCTTTCAAGACATGTTTCATTGGGATGTATATTGGAGAACTTCATAAAGTTTGTGGCGTGACTGTCATCAGTTACATTCCCGCACATGTCAGAAGGTGATGTATGTCAATTAGTAGCATCCGGTTATGAAGGAAGAAATGGATGTACTGCATTCAAGAGTCACATGAAGCTTGTCCTTGCCCCAACAAGAGCTTTCGTGGCAGGCTGAAAATGGGTCTTTACATTGAAGTATACAACAAAAGATGTTGCTGACCATTACAAGGTCGGACTTATGGCATATAGGTTCATTCAGCCATATGTGGTGGACTACCAGGACAATGTCTATCTTGTGGCATGTCAATCCACCCTTTCGAATTCTTCTTTTTATTGTAGTAGTGTGAGATTGGACATTCTCTCAACTGAATGACTTTCTGTATGAAGACCTACAAGAGAAACTCTATATGTAGCAACCACCCTGGGTTGGTTGCTAGAGGGGGGGACATTAGAAGATATGCATGCCCCTTTAGACTTGATAGAACAGCATAGCTTTAAAATATCTAATGCAGATTAATTACTCTCTGCATACATGACATCACGAGTTATTATCGTTATTTTAGTATATGTTAACATTATCATCACAAGAGATGATCATCAGGGGATTAGTGACGTGAAAGCATTCTTTAAACGATTGGAGAATTGCCATGCTTTCTTGGGCTTGAATTTAATCAGGAACCATAAAGGACTATTGATAACTCAGAGAGAGTATGTTACTAATCTCCTTCCAGAGACTGGGTCGGTACACTGCAGACCTGCTACTACTCTTATGGATCCCAATATGAAACTCTATAATGATGACACTGAAGAGGTAAACAAGAGGAGATATAGTAAGCTCGTTGGGAAGCTCTTATATATGACTATCACCAGACCAAACGTTTCCTTTTCCTTGAGCAAAGTCAGTCGGTTTATGGAGCAGTCACGTCAAGCACATATAGATGTAGTCTCCATGATCCTAAGGTACTTGAAGTATTCACCATGTACAGGTTTACACTTCATCAAAGGGACATCTTGAGATCACCACATATGCATTTGTTGATTATGCATGTCTTAAAGACGGCTCAACACATGGATTTGCAATGTTTATGGGAAGCTTACTAGTCTCATGAAAAAGCAAGAAATAAACTGTTGCTTTTAGGTCAAGTGTAGATTCGGAATACAGAGCCATGGTGCAAGGTAGCATTGAGATGATGTTGGTCACATCTGATCTAACTGACCTAGTCTTGGCACACCTCTTTCTGTGCAACTGCTATGTGACAATCATGTTTCATTATTTATTGGCATCAATCCAGCATTCTATGAGAGAACCAAACACATCGAGGTAGATTGTCACTATACTAGAGACATGATACGGAAGGGGTTCGGCTCTACATCTCATGTTAGCTAAGCATAATAAATATAGATATATTCACTAAGGCTCTAGCAAGGATGTCGTTCCATAAGTGTTCATCCAAGCTGAGCATGGTAGATATTTCTGCTCTAGCTTGAGGGGAAGTGTTATATGAAATATTATTAGTCATTTCTTTCATATATATTTCTTTTTCTATGTATTTCTCTTTTTGATATTTTGCTATTTAGGGTTTCTCCTCTATAGGAGCTCTACGGCCTCTGATGATAGCACAACATAATTATCAGGTCCCACATCTCTGTGTTTTCCGACAAAAATCCCGTACAAAAGGCATGCTTTCCCTTTCTTTTTGTGGCTTTCCCTCTCTTCTCTCTCCCCACATTCTTCTGGTTGCATCACTGCATCTCCACATCTTTTCGACCTTCTCATTTCCTTTTGCTTTCTCATTTGCTATTATCTCAAGTTTAAAGTTTAAACATTGATTCTTTTCTTAAACCTTTCTCATCAAACTCTCTCTTTCTCATTTTGCTCATTTTTCTTATGCAACAATTTGGGATTTATGGAGAAATGCTCTCCTGTTAATGCTTTGCTTGAAATCTGTTTGCTGTCTCTGATCAAAACATGTTTGCATAGCGTGGTCTTTTCAAAATTAACATCTTCATGGACTGACCTAGACCTTCAAAACGGTGCACAATGATCGTAGTAACCCCGATTTAGGTGTGAATGGCCGAGTTGGCAAGCTAATCCAAACAGGTTTCACAGGGGCGAAAATAAGGTGACCATCAAACATTATCACCCTTTCTTGTGCATGCCAGACCTTAGCAGTTGTATACATCCTCTTCAATAATTCACCTTACAGTTAAATGCTTAAAATCAAGAAATCCAATATAAAAATCTCCTTTGGAGGAGGAAGACTTCTTTTAAGTCTGATTGAAATGTGTTGGACCAGCTCTAGATTTTTATATATGTACTAAGCCTTTTCCCACTATAAGTAGGGTCGGCTATATGGATTCTTGCTCAAATCCATGTTGAAGGATTCGACTATTTTTACGCTGGCCATCGACTACCTAACGCAACCCCTGCAAGAGTGGGATTTGAACCCTGGTCTTTTGTGTAGTAGACACACTGTACTACCACTAGACCAACTCTAGATTTTTAAAGCATAAAAATAAGGAAGATGGGTAAGGGCCTTTAAAAGTTCAAAAATCTATTTCCCGTGAAATCAATCACATGAAATTTCCAATCATATTTAGCCTCCCTCGCAAACAAAACACCTTGTATCACAGCAACGGACGATCACCTCTATAAGTGTATCCTGCTGTCAGGCATAACATCCAACTTTGAATATCTGAAGCAACTTTCCTTCTAATCATTGTTCTCCTGCCAAGAAGATAGGGCACTTTCTATAGCAACACTTGCATATACAAGTATGCCAACCATCTGGAATGCTCAAAATCCCTTCACAATTAAACTACCTCAGGTCTACTTCAGATCTGTGGCCAGGGAGCACTTGAAGGCCAGATGCATAACAGAACCCCGTGGCTTCAAGTATAATGGTCTTAGCAGTTAAAGCCCGATACAAGGATCTACTCACAACAGTCTCAATTATTGATCACTGCAGCATGAATATCCACCATAGCTATCACTTCTCCAACTCGCAAATCACCTTTGACACTGCAAAGGGACTTCCAGAAATTAAGAGTAAGCTTGTTACACCTTAGGATATTGCAGTAATAATAAGAAGCATGCTGGAATATCTGAATTGTTTGTAGTAGCAGGAGGTCAGCAGTTTCAAATTGAGGTGTATTTGCATTTGCATCCCCTACTTTCTCTTGGTTTCTTTTGTTTTTTGGACCCTTATCTTGTTACTTTCAATGCACGAACATCCATACCATCATTATTGTTGTTCAAACAAGTATTATTAACCACCATTGTTGCCTTCCACAAAGGCATTTTAGTTTGTATCTTTGTTAGTTGTTTGCAACTTTTAAATGTTGACAGGGTCTCACAATTAAGTGCATAGCCGTGCTTTTAGTACTTGCAATTTCCTCAAATTGCACATTCATTATCTCTGCAACTGTTACAAACTTGCAACTGTACTACTTTTATGGCAGGGCACGCGCATTTAGAATTTTCACTTCAGCTCCTATTATTCGGCGAATTGATGCTTATACTCTTGAGACGGCAAACGGGATCACTGTCATGATTCAGGGAATTATAAACCGAGTTGAAACAATGAAGAATGGCTTCCCTGCTGATGTATGCAGTTGTGCAGTATCTGTTTTTGTTAATTGGGGCATTCAACATGTTAGATTTTCCACCAAGTTATCGAATTATAAGTTGTATGTTTGACTTCTTCAGAGTTTAAAATGAAATCTGAAAATATCCCAAACCTGTGGGCCTGTGGCAATATTTCTTATACATGGAAAACAATAAATTACTTACAATCAGCAAGGTCACTTGCCACAGAGATTATGGATTAGTGCATGGGTTTACGAGCTGAGACTCGCTATAAAAAGAAAATTGAATAATGATGAGTAAACGAACTTGGTTGGTCTACGCATGAATATTTTTATGGTGAATCCTTCATAGACATAATCACGTGGAGGACCTACACGATAATCTAAGAAGCTTTCACTGTTTTAAGGAGGATTCATATGAGCATTAAAATTATTTTTTTAATAGTGGTCCAAATTTCATTTTATAAAAAATGGTAGAAAATTCATTAATTGTCCTCATCCAGCAAACTGAAAACTAATTTTCTCCCTCAGGTAGAGGAAATGGCAGTGGGAGGAGGTGGAGATGGAGGTTCAGACCATGAGGTGCTGGTAGTGAGGGTCAAAGCATGTGGCCTGAAAGAGATGTATGAAGATTAAAATAGTTCTATAATATAACAATTTATATTAGAATTTATAGTCACCTTAATTGTCTTAAACTGGATATAAGCTCAATGACTTATGTAACTTAACCATGGGATTTAATCATTTTAATGTGGTATCGGGGCTAATGATATAGTGATGGAGATAATGTTAATTTTTTTGAGATGAAAGAGGGTGGAATCCCGAGAGGAGATCACCACAAATTAAATTATATTAACATGCACAAAAACAATTACAAACCACCCACTCTAAGGAGAGGACTGTAAAGGTCTAATACATATTTTGGATAGAATCGTTGTAGCCGGAAGATAAGCTCAATGGGCAAAAGCCATGGAGCTTCCCTTGTGAGAATTGTCGCACACCGTTCTAATGAAGCTCCAAAAGGATGTGTTCCATCATTCTAAGCACGGGATTCCTGCCTCTCTCCACACCACCACCGAGTTTGGACATTTGAAGAAGAGATGATCCATATCTTTGTCTTTGTCACCGCATCTCCCACATCTTCGATCACCGGTTCCCAGAAGATTGTTCCGTCTTACTTTAGTAAAAAGATGTTTTTCCTGGCCATCTGAAGAAATACTTTGACCCTTTGTGGAGTCTGACTTCTCCTAATAATCTTGTAGTCATGGCTGAGCTCCTTCTGTACCATATTAGGGTGATGAGCAAAGAAATGATATGACCTTTTAACTGAAAACTTGCCGTCAATCCAACAGAAGTGGTCCTCTCATGTGTGATGCATTCCACATCTACCAGCTCACCCATCATCCCTAAGAACTCTGTGAATCTCTATTCCGGGTACCCAATTATTATGAATATTGTGATCCAAGATCCTGCTGCCCCAATATGTGACACCAAAACATTCTGGTCCTCGACAATCACAAACAAACGAGGGTAACGTTCCTTAAGAGCTCCCGAGCCCGTCCAATCTTCAATCCAAAATCTGAAAGTACCACAATTTCCAACCACCGGTCAAAACAGACTACCCAGCTCTGGAAGAGTTTTAATTATACACTGCCACGAAGAAGAAGAGAATCATATGATGTTTCCCATGAGGATACCTCGAGTCATTGATGTTCTGCAATAGCTAGTACACTAAATCTTTGCCCTTTCCCTAGTGTCCGGTGATCCACTTTGTCAGAAGCGCCTTGTTCATAAATTCACGTCTCAGAACTCCCAAACCTCCCTCATTCTTTAGCTTTGTAATTGTATCCCATGCAATATGATGAATCTTATTTCTTTCCTGTCTTCTGTCATCTCGGAAGAATTTCCTCATCCAATTTTCCATCTTCAAGCGCACTCCACCTAAAAGAAGTTTGGTAGAACAATAAAACGGGGATGGCTGACAAAATATGCTTCAGAAAAGTCAACTTTCCACATTTTGACAACAATCTTGCCTTCCACCCAGCTAGCTTACCTTCTAATTTGTTAAGCACTGGTTTCCAATCAGAAGATCGAAACGGTCCACATACAAGTGGCCAACGTAAATGATCGGTAAATTTCCGCTAGCGCATCGTAGGATCAAAGAAACTGTATTTCCTCATGGGTGAGTCCAAAGGGAATTAAAAAACTAATTTGTCTCGATCCAAAAGGAGGCCATATATGTCTCCAAATATGTCCATGATTTTGGAAGCCCGTCTCAACTGCTTCGCCCCATCTCCCAGAAAAATTATGGTTTCATTAGCGTATTGAAGAACTAAGATGGAAATGTCACCTCTAACATAGGTTGAGCATAAGCTACTATATGGTGTCAGCTTCATCATGACAGTTAAAGCATTTGCCTTGATTACAAAAAGCAAGGGGGCCGCAGGAACCCTTACCATAGACTCCGCCGAGGTTGAAAGTACCCTCCTTTTGGTCGACCATTAACCAGGATAGCATATGAAATTGTCACAACACATCTCTTAATCCATACAATCTAATCATTTGGGACGCCCCTTCGCTGTAAGGATGCTCAAAGAAAGCGGCGGTCTATGCAGTCATAAGCTTTAGAGAAGTCCATTTTCCATACCACACCTCTTCCTTGTGCTTTATGCCAATCAAGCACCATCTTCGATGTAAGTACTCATCCATTCGCCATGTGTCTACCAGGAACATAGGTCGTCTGCTCCAAGGAAATAATGTTGTTCAGAACCCACGAAGGTAGTTAGCCAACACCTTGGCAATGATAAGATATATCGCATTGGACATAGCAATGGGTCTAAACTCCTACACTCTACTTGACACCTTTTTCTTAGGTAGCAAGAACAGAAGGACCTTGTTTAATCACTCAAATCCGAAGTTGCCCTCTCTGAACTCATGTAAAACTCAAAGGATATCATCATTTACTACCTCCCAGAACTCCCTATAGAAGCACACAGGAAAATCGTCTGGTCCAAGTGAGCCATTTGCATTTGCACACGGTTACAAAGTTGAAGTATGAGGGAGGTTTGGGAGTTCTGAGACGAGAATTTATGAACAAGGCATGGGATACAGCTACGACAGCTCACGATAACTTCACGCCATCTTGGCCTTGCACAGGGAGTCCGATCAGCATTGGGTGGTGGAGCCGCCCTTCCAAACCCCAACCTCTATGCCGCTTTCAGAGAGCAGGTCTTGAGAACCGACTGAAGCCTCGACCGCCTGCAGCCACGATCCGTCCCGAAGGAGGTTCGGGTCAAGAGATTGCCTCTGAGAGGAGCCCGACCAGATTGAACTCGGATCGCGACTCGGAGTTGGGTCCGACAAATTGGAGTTGCCAATCGTGCCTGACCTAACGTGCTGAGCCACGAGATCCGACCCGCGAGGTGGTCCAAATGGGTTCCCCATGCGATAAGCGCCTCTTGAGAGGCCCGGCCCGTTACGGTGACTCAACACTAGGGATGCAAACGATCGGATACGGATACAGATATAGGTATTACTATATCCTTATCCGTTTTTTAATACGAATATGGATGTGGATACGGATATTGACGGATATTTAAAGTATCTTACCATATCCTTAAAAAACGGATACGGATGTAAAACGGATACTGATCGCATACGAGTAATGTTAGAAATACTCTATAGAATCGACTTAATATATATGAAATGAATAGAAAACACATGATATAAATTTACTAAATGTGTTTGTACCATTAAAATTATACAAATATGGTAAAAGAAGGTATAGAATTATGTTATATAAGGTTAAAAATAAATCTACGACTATATTTATATACGAAAATGGATATACGGATACAGATACGGATGTATGCGGATATTAAAATGATATCCATATCCGTATCCATTTTAAGCAGATAGGGATACAAATGTCAAAATTTGTATAAAATGGATACGGTGACGGATCAGATACGAATATATCCGTAACCGTTTGCATCCTACAAGTCAACACCACGTCCCGAAAAGGTCTGGAGATCGCGGAGGGAGGAAAGCACGTTCTTCCCGAATGGGTAGCGAACCGTTGCGCCTCTTCGACTTCCACCGGCTGACGACGACGCCCCCGCGCTCCCAGCTGCTCCGTGGTCCTCAACGACGGGGACTTCTTCAACGGTCACGCAGAAAATACAGCCTTGCCCACACGAAGGTGAATCTCCGATGGGAGGGATTGTACCCCCAATAGCTGCTTCGACCTTCACTCGCAAATCGAAACCCTTTGATAGATCGTCGGAGAGGATGAAAATTACCTTCCCGTGCTCCACAAGTAGGGTGCTCAAGGTGGCGAAGTCCCTTGAGCGGAGCGGCATACCATCCAACAACAGCACCTTGTAAGTAAGAGCTTGTGAGCCACCATCACGAAGAGTGGGGCGCCTCCATCTGACCAATTCCCCTGGGGCATCGAACGTCCTTTCTGTAACAGCAACTGAATCTAGGTTAGGATAGTCTCAAATACAATTCTATTAGAATTTATCCGCAACTTAATTTTCTCTAACTGGATATTAACTCAAGACTACTGGTGAAACCTGACAAACTTTTTTGGTTTTAATATGATATTTGGGGTTTATAGCCATGCTGTATAATCTAGATGCTCACTTGTTAAAGGATAAACCAACAATGTTTACGTCGAAACAAGAGACAAACGGGCAACAAGCTGCACCACTAGTCTTTTTTGAATTGCAAAGCCAATGCTTCTAAACACTACATCCATAAACCTAAAACCCATCACATAACTGCTCATTACTTTTTGGATCCTCACTATATGAATTAAAAAAAACAAAGCTGATGTCCAAGATATTGTTTCATTTGTGGTTTACCAGGCATGCAGAGATTTCTTAATTGGATTCCCATACACCTGGAACTGCTGGGCTGAGAACGTTTTTGGGGAAGAGGCCATAGACGAATCCATCGTTACGGAGTCTGGGGAAGCTGCCCCACTCAACATTTTGAAGTTAATTAATTCTGTAAGGTTTGATTATTGTATACCTTATGTCTCAAATTTCTTGCATTCCCACTCTTTTTTTCTGTTGACATAAAATTAAGAACTTTGGTCTTACTATATCATCATGCCACTGATTTTATGTCATTACCTATTAGTGATATTGTCGGATGATTGTCTGATCTCATGTTGTGATGATTTTATGCAAAAATCATTGTTGTTGTAGTCATTGTTTCTTTTATAATCTTGACTAATATGAATATGTTAGAATATTAAATTATTTTTGTGTAAATGTTTTTGCATGCTCACATTATTGTAGATTTTATTAACCTTGGAAATTTTAGGAGGAGCGGATGATTTATCATATCCGTGGTCATTCTTATATATGTGAGGTAGAGTCTAGGATTGAATGACAAGATATAAGAAATACCCCAAGAGGAAAAGAAAGATTAAGAGAGAACAAAGCATGCTTATTTCCCACACTCTCCCTCAAGTTTGCGCTTATGCATCTGTCATGTCCAATTTAAGAACAAGAAATGAGTGATGCTTTATTGGAAGCACCTTTCTAAATGCGTCAACATCTGCAAGTTCTGAAGATATAGGTAAATTCAGAGTCCATGATACATTCTACTGTAGGCTCTGACATATCACCATGTGACAAGTGGTAAAAGTATGATTAGTACCTGAGGTGCCAACAAAGGTAGTAATGTTAGATGAGGTCGGAGGAGCACTACCAGTACCAGATGATGGGCCCATGATCATCATACTTCTAATCACCGAGTCATAGTGGGTTGTTACTCACTAGCACACGTACATGTAGGGCGACCATGCTTCTAATAACATGTATCCTTGGAGTGCCCTATACGATCGCAATATGTGCATTATGGACGAGGGCGACCCCTTCCTTTACCACGAACACCACCTCCTCTGTACTGTGTCGAACCTCTTTTGTCGCGAGATGCTGCCATATCGAAGGAGGTCTGAGTAGTGTAAGCAGGAGGGACCATAATCCTTCTTTGAGGGTTATAAGCCTCATCCATGAGAGGGATGGAAACACCTGTAAAAAGCTGGTTGTCAGCGATATCATATCGGGGATCAAGAGCTGCAAGAAAAATACCTACCATTGTTTTATTCCTATAGGTCAAAAGCTGCTTAGTACCAGTGCCCAAGTGCATGTAGCTATGAAGCTTCTTGAATATGCCTCGCAGCCAGGAGTAGAAAGCATGGAGAGGGTATCCATCATGCTTCATTGTGAAGATGGCATACTGCATGTGGAAGATCTTCATCTCATTCTTCTTCGCCTGGGAGTAGGTAGTGCCGAGTATGTCTCACATTGGCCCGACACTGGGCTGATGTAAAATATCATTCGCGATCTCCATTGTCAGCATGCTAGTGAGCCAAACACGTGCCCATGCCTTGTTTTGCTTTCGTGAAATGTTTGCTTCGGGCTTGTTGGTCAGCTTGGTTTGCGTCAAGATATATTCTTTGTTGCTCTCTGTAGTGCTCATGAACTGCATTGCTCACAATTCATAGTTGGTCACATCTATCTTGATGATGGATATGAGGCCTTTGATTGCCCTAGATGATGGAGATGAATACATATCAAGCTTGTCTTCTGTCATGATGAATGAAGGACACCGAAATGGACATAATTGGGTAGAACGATTTGATTTTTGTTACACAATCATGCGGGGGAATAGGTTGTGTTGAGATATTTCTACATTCTATGTATCTTTCCAATTATTTCATTTCTTTATGTCTATATTATGTAATTTACCCATAGGTCTCTCCCCCTATATAAGAGAGCCTAGGGTTACAAAAACAAACAATTCTTCTTTTTCTCCCAACATGGTATTAGAGCGGTGGTCCTAGACTAGCTCTCGTATTTAAAACCCTAACCTCATCTCGTACCCCTCCACCTGCGTGCCGCCGACCCCATCTTCGCGTGCTGCCGCGTGCCGTCGGCCCCCTCTCTACCCGTGTGGCTCTGCACGCCTCCACGTGCGCTGCCTAGTGCATTCCTGTGCCTTCACCTTTGTGCGCTGTCCTTCGCATGCGGCTCCTCCAAGCGCCGACATCATTCATTTCATTGATGGATTTTGGTGCATAAATCTACATATGCACCCAAATCCACGTATGTTTGTGTAGATATTCACCTTTTCGTATACAAAATCCTAGTCTTCTACATCCAACAAGATGTCTGAGAACAAAGTTGATGTACCCGCCACAAGCGCATTCAGAGGTCCAACGCCTATCGTTAAAATGGACAGGACAAATTATGAGCTCTGGGCCATGCGGTTCATGAGCCTGATGAAATCAAATGGTAAGAAACACATTCTTACCGAGGAGGAGCCAGTAGAGAAGACTGGGGTAAACACTCATGGGAGGCAGACGACGCATATGCCAAAGTTTGGCTTTCAGGAACATTGATGATTGAGATGCCATTGATGTGTTACATCAGCATACTGCTAAGGCAATGTGGGATATACTCGCGGCCAAGGAAGACCGTATCGATATCGATATCGTTTTGGTCCGCCTAGAAATGGATATATCGGGATATATCGCCGATATATCGATGATATCAGCGGAAATGTCAGAAATGGCTCAAAAAAGCCATTCTTTGTCATTTTTCCAGAAATTAAGATCATTCAAGATATTAAAACAACAAATAACCTACAAATACACACTTACGTCACACATATCAGTCATTCATAGCCCCTGTAGCGCACATATCGATCATATCGAATATATCGTTGTTAATGTTTATTCTTGACCTATATATATTGAAAATGGATTCTATTCAAGTTCTTATAACATTAAATAACTTACAAATATACACTTAGATGACACATATAGATCATTTATGAAGACTATGATTCTTATATTGCACACATCGATCATATCGAACATATCGTTGGTATTGTTAGTCGTTGACCTATATATATTGAAAATGGACTTCATCCAAGTTCTTATATCACTAAATAACTTACAAATATACTCTTACATCACAAATATCGATCATCTATGAAGCTTATATCGCATATATCGATCATTTCGGACATATCGATATTAATGTTGATTCTTGAATAATGTTGATTCTTGAATTGTAGATATTTTTTTAAAGAATTGACTTATAGATATTGGAGATGGATTTTATTCAAGTTCGTACAACATGAAATAACTTGCAAATATATACTTAGATATTCATAACACATAATTATTGATCATCTATGATCCTTATATCACTCTCTCATATCAGTCATATTAGTCATATGGCATAGCAAATGGCATTGACATGAGTCATTTGATTCAAAAAAATGTACATAATGTTTAAGGAGACAATGTTTTTTTGGTTTAAAGATTTATCTATTTACAAAATAAGTGAAAATTATTTAAATCAATATAATATTATAAAAGAGATTACCTAAAACCAAGAATTTCGTGGAGGACCCGACCTGAAACAAAAAATATAAAATCATTGCATCGCCCCCGACCCGAGACAAAAAATATAAAATCATTGTATGTTTTAATACTAGGTTTATCTAGATGTGTTTTAATACTAGGTGTAGCTCGATAAGTAGTGGAATCAATCTTGCATGAATAATATCATTGATATATAGAGATATCGGTGAAACATTGGTGATATCGATCGATATCCGGGATTTTTTGTACTAAATCCACTCATTTTTTATTGATATGAGCCGATATGGTGATATATCGTCGATATCCCCGTAAAAGGATATACTGGGTGATATCGAAACCCCTTCTATGTCAAAATCGATATATGGCCGACATATCACCGATATATCACTGATACAACCTTCTATGCTTGCGACAACATATTCTCAAGCGAGGAACGAGACAAAGATCCTCCAACTTCAGCATGACATATTCACTATCAAGCAGAACAGACGTCCTCTGCATTCACTATTTACATCTTTGCATGGGATGTTTGAGAAGCTTTACAATTTCATGCCTCTGACGACAACTCCAGAGCAACAGAAGGCATATAGGAATGCTACCATGATAGGGGTATTCCTAACAGCCCTTGATCCTGAATATGATGCTGTTCGCTCTCAGATTCTCGCAGAAGCTACTATTCCCCCCATGGAGGAAGCGTTTTGCTGGCTCAGCAGGATTACTATTCCTTCCAAGCTTCTAGTCAGACTTCCTCGACCATGATGGCCTCTCGAGGGAAGAGGAGGTCATTCTACCTTTCGTAGATGCAGACCTCGTGGTAGAGGAGGTGACACTCGTCAGCCATGTACTTTCTGCCACAGCCTAGGCCATACCGAGGAGACATGCTATTCCAAGCATGGGTTCTCGACATCAGCCTGCGTTGTAGGACATCATGCTGCTTCTATTCTAGATCAGAGGTTTGATCACCTCATAGACGGTCTGAGGTATATTGTACCTCTTTCTGCTTTACCATCCTCAGGGATCATTCAGATGTGGCAACCTTAGCTTCTGCCAGTACCTCTACTACAACCAGCACCTCAAGTACTTATTCTTTTACATCCTGTCATGGCTCTGACATTATATAGTGGATTATGGACTCCGGTGCTACACATCATCTATGTGGAGACATACATCAGCTTACGTCATATAGAGAAGTTACGTCAAGGAGAACAATTGTGATAGCTGATGGGACTCATTCCCCGATCACAGGACATGGGGAGATCACCTTGACACCTTCGATGCGTCTGCAAAATGTGCTAATGCTCCAGATTTCTCTATGAATTTGCTTTCTATTAGTCAGATTACCAAGGATTTGTAGTGTCGAGCTATTTTTGACCCATCGTTTCTTGTTTTCCAGGACATTCTTATGGGCAAAGTGATTGGGTGTGGTTGTGAGCATGGCGGTCTCTATCGCGTGGTTCGGACTCCACATGCAGGCATGTCTTCTCTTTCGTCTGGATCAATCTCTCCATTCACTTGACAAGGTTGTAGAAAGCGATAGTTGGTATTTGGTCGGTAGGGTCACTGACTAAGGATTAATCGATAGTCGAGCGAATAATAGGATTTAGTCAGTCATTAATCGGTTTTGAGTTTTTAAATTATTTTTGCTAGGAGAGAAAATGAATCGGATTTATTAGACGTACCCGAGGGCTCTCTTATATAGGAGAATATCCCTTGGGTTAATTACATAATAAGTACTTAGAGAAAATAAAATTACACAAAAGAGTCATAAAGATACATTTATCTTAACACTCCCCCTCAAGCTGGAGCATATATATCTATCATGCTTAGCTTGGAACAACACTTCTTAAAAGGACTTCGAGATAGAGCCGTGGTGAAGATATCTGCCGTATGATCTCTTGTAGATACATGAGAGGTAGATTTGAGGCATTTCTGTATCAAGTCTCGAGTGTAATGACAGTCTACCTCAATATGCTTTGTTCGTTCATGGAATGCAGGAATATTTGCAATGAATAATGCAGCTTGATTATCACATAGAAGTTGCATAGGAAGGGGAACTTCTATGGTAAGATCAGTCAACACCGATCTAACCTACATCATTTCTGCACTCCCTTGTGCCATGGCCCTGTACTCAGATTCTGCACTTGATCTAGCAACCACTGTCTGCTTCTTGATCTTCCATGAGACAAGTGAGTGTCCAACAAACACTGCAAAACCTGAAGTAGACTTTCTGTCCATAGGACATCCTGCATAGTCAGCATCTGCATAAGCAGTCACCTCCTGGGATGCATCCTACTGAATAAGAGTCTCGTACCAGGTGAATTCTTTAAGTATCTCAGGATCATATAAATAGCATCCACGTGTACCTTCCTGGGCTTCTCCATGAATTGATTGATCTTCTATATCGATATCCACGGTTTCGAGCGAAATCTCGCGAGATCTCGGCGAGATTTTGGCTCAACTCGAGATATCGGCCGACAGAGGGAATCTTGCATTGAAATATTCACCGAGATGCCGATATATACCGAAATTTCGGTCGAAATCATCACATTTCGACCGAGTTTAGGCAGAAGCATCTCCAACTTCCTCCAAGCTCTTCTTCCTTCGAGGTAAGCCAAATTAGACTAATTCTTCATCAAATTCATAAATTTTTTTAGGGGTTTCACTCTTAGGATGTTGATATAGCTTGGCATGGTGTTTATTTTGAGAGATTTCCGAAATATAGCTTTAAATTTGGAGACGAAAATTAGGGCTTTTGTGTTTTGATTGCACAATAGTGGTAGCTATGAACATGGTATCTCGGATCTGAAGTTTAACATGAACTAAAACATAGTTTGAGAACATTTTGTTAGATCTATGGAAGAGGAAATTGGGGCTCTTGAGGTTTAATGTGGAACGATAATGAGTTGGGTTATTATAAATTCGGATCTTAAGTTATGGAAGTAAAAATCATAATCCGAAATTTTTTTTATGAATAAAATTTTAAAATTGAGAAGATCCGAAAATCATATGTTAAATCTTTTGGTTTTTGTACATATTTTGTGTCACTTAGGTAGTCTTTCTTGAAAATGGTCCCTAATTGCTAGATCTAAGACCCTAATGTATAGGTCTAAAGTTGTTTTTCTGAAAATCGAAATATTAGGTGTTAGAAAAATTAAATATATAATATTTCCGATATTTAAAACCTAAAATAATTTGCATATTCGTAAGTGATCGCATTGTATGCCTACTTAATGATTGTTCTTGAATTTCCTCGCAGATTTCGACGATCATCACCATGACACATTCTGGTTCCAGATCTGGATTTGACAGTTCTGATGATCAGAGGGGCGATTTCAGTGGGGACATTGGCTGGAGGTATGCCTCCGCTCCTGATGGAAATAAGGCGAAGCCACAATGCAATTTCTGTGGAAAGAAGTTGGGAGGAGGCAGGATCACAAGGATGAAGCAACATCTTGTTGGCAATAACAAGAATGTTGCCAAGTGCACGCGTTGTCCCAAGATGTGAGAGACAAGGTGAAGGCCAGCTTGGACGGGAAGAAGGAAAGGGACACATAGAGGGTAATAAGGGAAGAACAAATGAAGGAGTTCATGTTCGAGAAAGAATTCAACATCCTTTCTGATTCAGACGATGATGACTTTATGTACCCCGCCGACATTCAGACTGCAGCGGAGAGGAGGGCACGCAGAAGGGCTACAAAAGAATCATTGAGGAGCGAGTTCGAGAGGAGAGAACTCGGTGGTGCACGGGGCGGCTTTTATGGTGCAGGTGGGAGTGGGAGTGGTTCTGGAGGCGCACCAGTACCATCACCCACCAAGAAACACAAGGGGAAGGGAATTGAGCCCTTCTTGACGAGGAGCAGATCTATGCAATATAAGGCAAGCAAGGATCCGAGGCAGAAAACGGTGAAGGGAATGTTCACCAATGCACGAGAAATGGTGGGAATGGTCATCAACAAGCTCTTCTTTGGGGAGAGCATTCCTGCCAACATTGCAGGCGGGCCATTTCTGCAGCATGCCATTGATGAGATCGCTGCAGCGAGAACGGTAGTGAAGGCTCCTACATCGTACGAGATCATGAACAAATATCTGGGTATGGAGAAGGAGGAGATGATTGAGTACATCGTCGAGTTGAGGAGGAGATGGCCAGAGTACGGGGTGACATTGATGTGCGATGGGTGGACGAGCTACACGAA